>DWEE01000067.1:0-24183 GCA_018245755.1 Parelbella macleannani | reverse complement strand
TTTAATATATATATTGTGTATTATATATTGTGTATTAATAAAGTCACGAATAATCTCTATGCATAGACAAAAATAATTATCAAAAATTTCGGGCACTGCTCAAAATTATTCTATGTTCTTGTACAATATTGTGCACAGTACCTACTAACAGTTGTTTTAAAGTAGATTAGGGTCACTAAATCCTATGACCCTCGAAACACTCAGTGATCAGGCTGGTTACTGGCCCCAACCTGTCGCTCAGCGACAGCATTTCCATTCTCTTCTACTGTAAATACATAAGTTCTTTTTTTTAATGGGGTACTCACTTTCTACGGTTGTGACCACAACAAAATGCCTGGCAGGTATGGGCTCTCCAGGCATTTCTGCATTGGGCTTTGTGAATCACCTTTTGAGTCCTGCAGCTAATGGTTCTTAAGATAGGGTCTAACGACAGGATGAGCGCTCTGCTCCTCAATCTTTTACCTTACAGTTGTCCCACGAGTATAAACTTGCTGATAGCCGAGCCGCTTTGAGCTCATTAAAGATAGAAGTACTACTACGACGATATTCTGTAAATAATATGAAAAAAAAAAGAAATCCAGATCATAAAATCTGTAACAATAATAGATATGTCAAATCACATATTTAATTATCAGTACTTTTAATAAACCAATGAAACAGAATCACATTTGGTTACTTATCGTATTGGAATGTAGCATTCACAGTCATTCCCATAAGTATAAAACAACAGAGGTAAATACGTTATTTTGCGACTGAAGCCAGAACCACAAAACTTCGCCAAATCGGTTGAGTCATAGTCCATTATTACACCTCTTTACTATGAACGTTTAAGGCATTCCCACACTCGAGCGTAGGCCGGCGTAGGCGGGCTTGCCGCGATGTAAACAGCACATTACGTACTCAAAATATTCTATTGACTAAAACGTCCACGTGCACGGCTAATTTTGCTAGAGAGAGACGCACGAAGCACGGATCGTGTTCGGCCGCGCGCCTGAGCGAGACGGCAGGGCTGCAGCGCAACACCATTTCTGGCGAAGCGCGCTTCTGTCTAATTGATCAAATAACGTAAGTGACGCAAAGAGCAATATGCAATTTGAAACGTAACGTCGGGACGATAGGATTGGATTCGATATAACAGAAATGGTAGAAGTTATTTCTGGATGTACACAGTGCGAGGAACAAATTTCATTTCAACCGCTAAAAGTTTAAAGTGCAATTTAAATATTGTGGTGCAGCGGCGTATTCACGATTTAGTCTGCTTTTCCACTTCATATTGTGAATTGTATGGTAGAAACTTGTGACACGGGGAAAATGGTGGCCAACTCTAGGGCTTTGAAATGTTTGTCGACGCGAGGGGCACAGTGTCGTTGTGTATAAGTAAATGGAATACGCGGGTAGGCTCGCGAAATGCACTTTGATAGCGAACAGGTAAAACATAAGAATCGCGTGAACGTTCAAAGCATAGTAGACTGAATATCGAGGTGCATAAGAATGTTAATTGCGCTTTAGCATTTCCGTACAGATATTGCATTCCGTATAGAATATTGCAGAATACGCGAGGCTAGCTTATTTGGCGAGAGCGGTGGATAGACGGCCGGCGGCCGAGGTCTCAATCCGTCAGTTGGACAGCGCGGCGTGTCACGTCGTTAGTTACTTTGTAGAGAGTTAGGTTCTTCGGTCTCATTTCATTCATACTTTAATAGCGGGAAGGACTTTTTATTTCAAGTGGCATCTTTTACAGCCTTACTGCCACTACTGTATAGAAGTGTGAATATATCTATCAAAAAATATAACTTATGAATCTCATTGTTTACGGTCACCATAAGGTTTATCGATACCATATAAACTCATGCTCTTGCTATATGCTCATATTAATAGACATCGGACACGACCTTTTTCAATTATAAATGCACATATGTATGTAAGACATTATTATTAAGACTCATTATTCATTGTGTAGGTACTATGGCGCTTGGCAAGTACATGAATTGTAAAAAGGGATTTTTACTAATCAATATTTTACAATGTTTCCAATAAATAAACGCATTGTTAACAAACATATTTGTTTGGTATTTCATCTTAACTTTCATCTCCTATTTAACTCAATACAAAGTTCGATTACCTATTTTATTTTCGACAATCTCAAACAACAAGCTTTCGTCCAGTATTTCAACCCTTCAATGCCTTTTTTTTCAATAAAGGATATCCTATGTCCTTTCCTAAGATTAAGTATATCTCTATGCAAAATTTACTTTCGCCTTTACTTTTGCTTTATTAATATTAGTAAGAACCAAGAAATAAGGTTTTTCATGCGTCATGTCGAATAAAAACAAGACCGTTGCTTCGAAACGCGACACTCATGAACAAGTCGCGCTGCAAAAAGCACAGCCGATGACATCCACGGGCCAGCAGCGCCCTGCTTGCCGTCAGTTTCTTTAAAAGGAAATCCGCAAACATTAACTTTTTCTTGCGGCTCGTACACAGCAGTAGCCGCCGCACGCAGCTCGTAACATGTCCATCGCACTGGCGCTGGCCCCTGAGCTGCGCCGGAAGCCATCGCGTACAACCGTTGCTATTGTGCGATACTAACACCATATATACAGTTGAAACGGGAGCCGCAAGAATGAGCTTTCCTCGTATGTAGTGCGACATCGTGCGTGTCAACGGGTCAAACTCAAATAGTATATTTTTGGTTTACGCGTAGACAATTAGTATGATGTAACTGAAAGAGCACACGTGGCCGAGAAATAGTAAGTGTATATGTAAGAGTACGATATAACGATATATTGTCGCGGCACTGAAAATAAAAATAGCCTCCGATCAGTTTTCCTAAGATGTTCCGAACAAGTTCATGTGAAGTTGGCAGTGGCACAGTTTCGTCAGTTCCTCTGAACACCACTCTAAGTGATAAAATGAACATTGCTATAACATAATATTACGTTGTTAAGTCGATATTATATAAAAAGTGGAACGGCTACCTAAATAGTTAATATAACATAACGTCACGCCTGTATTTCCACGCATGGGTTGGCATAACCATGTAGTCAACACAGCCGCACGATTTAGCAGTTATGTCATACCTCCTATCATGGAATAGGGGTTGAGCTATTGCTAAACACCAGGCCCAAATACGCAAATATTCACTTCATACATTTCATGGAAGCGAACAGGTTGTAAGGGGAGCACACGCGTTATTGTCGGAACATCTTCACCGGTGGTCTACTGACCGGACCGCTATTATGTAATACTTTTTCATGGATACGAAGTTTATTGAGCTTAGCTGCTGAACCATCATTGGAACCCACCGACATCGGTATAGTTAGACGAGGTAACGGCAGTAATTTCAGATCGCAGCAGCCGCCGCCGCGCTCGCTCTCCGGCGCCGCGGCCGGAGCGGCGGGCGCCTTCAGTTGTGCAAACGTGTCGGAAGCAGCTACACGTTATGTCACACATAAATATCCTCGTAAATTTCGTGAAAAACATCAAAGCGTTCACAGTCATTACCGATCGATGAAGCACGCAGTGGACAGCGAGCAGTCTATTTCGAGTTCTCATGGTGTGGCGGTGGAATAGCTTTCGGACATATCGACATTTTAACTTCAATCGTACTGCTTCGTTTCAAAACAAATATAAAACTGTAATCCGGTCACATGTATCGATCAGTTTAAAAATGAATGTTATCCCGTTGAATGGCGTAGTTTCATGGATGTCCAATTAAACATTGATCAGTGTACCTACATATAATGTAAACTCAAGTGCTCCTAATAACGTGTTGGCGACTCGTGATGACCTCATTGCTTCACGTTCTGTAGCAGCTAACTGCGATAGGCGTAGGACGCTCGTCCGTTACTGCTCTACGTGCCGATTCACATATTCGCAGAATCAAGTGCTTTTTTAATAAATTAAGTTTTGTATCAAATTTTGTACGCGTTTATATCTGTAGATTAACTAAAAATAATGAGTTATAATCATTGAAGATTAAAGAAAAAATCCTTGAATATAACTGCAGTATCTATTCTATCCTCGTGTTATATCGACCGGTAATATTGGTATTGCATTAAATCGTACATTGTAACATTGATCCCACAGGGTCGTTGGTTGCAACCCACGAACATTGGATTGCAATAGCAGTGACGATCTAGTGGCTTAGAATTCAGCCTTTTACCCCGAGGTTCCGGGGTTCAAATCCATGACACTCGCATCGCTATAAAAATACCTAGGTTTCAAGATTAAATATCATTTTCTATAACGGTAAAGGAAAACATCGTGAAGGACACTGCACACCTTTGAGTTTACAAAAAACAATCTATAAAACGTGTAAAGTCTGCTAACCTGTAGTTAGCCAGCATCAAAGAGTATACCAGAGTATACCTTAACCCTCTCCTTTTGAGAGGGTACCAGTGTACCAACAGTGGAATGATAAAAAGGTCGGATTAAAATCCACTTGCAGTGGCCATAATATCTAGCACGGTTACTGGCCATTGCTACATCATGTCGTCAGTAAGTAGGGTGCTACCGGGGAGCCTACGGCCGCCCTCGGGTGTCAGCGGCGCTGCGGGCGAGTGGCGCGCAGTATGCTGCCTCCCGAGCTCGATATCGAACATCTATTCAACACCGGAACGATAGCCACGACAGTAAGGGACCTGGCGGTCCTGCTCGGACTAGTTTTACTTCGATTGGTCAAACGCAATAGCAAAATAAAACAATTGCAAAACGAAGAAAAATATCTATCAATGAGCATTCCCCACGACGGCTATTAACGCAACTACAAATTATTCAGTGATAAAACACAACATAATATTATTTAGGTGCGCAAGCGAGGTATTAATAGTATCCAAAATGTGTGTCACACAATATTCATTGATCGCATACGCTCGGCCGCGCCCGCCGCCACAGCTTCACAAATACCTCACAATTGATATTTTTTCGTACATTGCTCACAGCGCGCTATGTACGAAACGATACGAATTCGGTTTTTGGGTTAAATCTCTTCTGACAACCACAATAGATTGTTCACTATAATGATAGAAAATATCGAAGTGAGCTATTCGTACATGTTTAGCCCCACACGGGCCCAGCGATGCGTGCTCCAATAAACACCAAATTGTAGATATAATGTTCCTTCATTGTATTTCGATGTCTTTTTCTTGTCGACCTGTCAGCCTCTCCCGCCATAAATTGATCAAGTGAAATATCAAGCGTTTACGAAATGGTGTGTCTGACCCACATTTGAAAAAAAGAGCTTTAGAACATTTATTTATTAGCGAACACAACAGATGAGAGCGTTATGGCCATCTGCATCCAGCTTCAAATACTTCCGAAGTTTGACAGAAAAACTAGTGCTACATGCTACTCATAAAACCCACATGAACTAGCCTGGAACTATGAACTAGTCTGTTGTCCCAATGTGCTTATATTTGCTTCTTCTTCTTGCGCTTTGAGCTTAGCTTTTTATATTTGAAACTGAAGTGCAAGCGTTGTCGCTCACCTGCAGGATGGTGGATTTATAGTTAAACATGTAGGTACATATATTTATACACTTATTTAGAAAAGCAGCGGCTGTCCTGTGGGCATCTCGTTAGGCCCGGCCGTTACAACTTGGGAACTTAAGCTTGGGAACTTAGGAATGACCTGGCCGTATTCTAATCATTTTTTTTCTAATGACTTAGTATTTTGTGTAGGCAATAATATTATGTTCAGTGTAGGAATTGGATTTTTATACATTCATAGACTATGAATAGCTAATAGAAAAATAGTAATAGACGCAACATATTCATTCTTGGCTGCCTCGTTGTCGAGTGGTTGCAAGCGCGACTGCCGATCGGTAGGTTCTGGGTTCAAACTCCGGTTTGGGTACTATTGGATTTTTCTATGTACCTACCTAATTCAGGTGTATGGCTCACCATTATTGTGTATTCCATGGGACTTAAACGTAACTGGCGAAACGTGGGAGTGTACTAGACTCCTCTGCCTCTTCGGGGATTACAGGCGTGATGCTACGTTTCTTATTTTCATTATAATTTAACACATTTTAAATTAACTGTCCGGTGACAAAATGTACTCAGCTGTTTTCACCTGTGATTGCAGGATCACGAATTTAGCATTGCTCTTGGAATATACAATGAAATTACCGCATATTCTGTACAGCTGAACTTTAATAATATATAAATAAGACAAAATCAAATAATTACTAATGCAGAGGCGTTTACGCAGTGTCAAACATTGATTTGAAACAGTATACAATTATTGTAAAACAATTCTATTATTACAAAATTAAGGTGCATTAAATATAAATAAATTGTTTACAATTCATGTAATCTTAGAACCAATAAATAATTAGTAAAAAATATGTAACATCGCCTAGTAGCGCGCCATTCGAACTCCGCCATTGTGCCGGCTCGCGGTGCACGGAGCCATGAATAATTTAGCAACAAAAACTTGTACAAACACAATGAGCGCACAATGGCTAATCCTTTCCAATATTGATATTTGCGGTTATGGCAGTTTAATAGTCTCTAACGAGCCCTGCGCCCGCGCACACAAAGCCGCGCCGCGGGGCGCCGCGGGGCACCGCCGAGCGCGCCACTCGCGCCTCTGCGCCCCGGCGATACGGGCGCGACTCGCTCGACTTACTCGTTGTAAATATTCATATCATATTTCTTCTCACTGAAGCAAACTGTTGCCCCTGTACGTGCTGGTTACGACTCTGTTTTGAAGCTCGTAGAGTTGTCTTTTAAGCGCAAGGCTCACTCGCACCGCCGACCGCGAGGGCTCAATAAGCTGTTATTTTCACATTTTTTTGACACAAAATATGGTCAAAGTATATTAAATTGTAAGTACACACAAAGCGGGCCAATTTGTAGCGAGACGCGTTTTAAGTAGCTCCGGCTTTAGAAAAAATATGACGCAGATGTGACTTTGGCTGGAACTGACCTATGTACGAGCATATTATAAATTATGAAAACCTATAATGAAAACCACGCTCCTTTTGCTTGTAATTTTATTCATACGTATAATTTCAATCATAGTTCAGTCATATTATAGTTTACAAATTTATTAGTTACAAGTTTACAAGTTTATTAGCAAATATAATGCTTACGGAATTACTTATTCTAAAAAAATAACGATTTTCATGCAATCAGAGGTGAAGTGTTGGAGCTACAACTTTGAATATGTGATAGATATATCGCGCTGTTACGGTTACCCATACAGGAGCAAGTAGACAAACACCTTGGCATTTTAATTAGATACGGTATGTAAATTAACCATTCAGTCCCATGCGCTGAGAGCTGGCGTCCCGGCTGATGTCAACACAATAGTGTTATCGCGTATCACTGTTCGACTATGGCAGAACTCTGTTACTTTTTTTGACTAGAAATAGCTCCAGCACAAACTCATTGCGACGGTTTTACTGTAGTAACGATTTAAAACGACGACTACTAAGTACACTCAATTATATATCATAGCCAGTTCTAGTAACTCTACATCACGAAAATAATGTTACCTTTCGACTATTCACGACTTGAAGGAAACCGTCAATTCGCTGGTCGGTTTCACGACAAATCGCTTATTTCCGGCGAAATGTATCGCTTTTGACATATTGTCTCTGCAACCCATGCTATTGTACACTTCCCATGGCAGAGCGGCGCGTGAGCCTTGCAAAATTCAGCCTTATTCGTCTGTCCACAGCGAGGTGGCGGTAGGCGCCCACCGCGTCGACAAATGACATCGCCTGCTTTGTGTGGCGCTGCCTGCGGCTGTTGAGGGCAAAAATCCACGTGCGTTAAAAATATGCCATCAAAACTAAACTGGCTGTTCGGGTTACTACAGAAATCCAGGTGAAATTATATGTAAAATGTTGAATCAATAAAATGATTAGTAGTCTATATATAACGACTGGTACATACATGGGTAGTAAGAGGTTCCAAGCTCCGTCTTAAGAGTCCAAACTGACCTCCCCTATCTGTGGTGCGTTCAGTAGTGTCAAACAGGCGAGGTTCTGGCGAAAGGTTAAATCGAGAACCGTGCCTCGACTTACCGGTCTAAATACCCGGGCATTTAGCCGTGCCTGAAGCATCAGCGTGTGCGGTGTGAAAGAATCTTCAAAATATCAGGATGATTGGGGTAAAAACCTGCTCATGAAATTATGACACTGGCAGGGACAGGGGAATATGTCCAGTCGTGGACTGAAACAGGCTGATGGTGTTCATAGTTTCACAACGAATGGCAAATTAGTGGGCGACTGATGCATTTGTACCGAAGTAAGTTTATCGTACTATATTAATGATTATTAGCCGTGTTCACTGTACAAGCACGACTTTTAGTTGCGCGACGTTTCCTCGGCGGGAAGTGTTCTCATGCTCGTCCGTTGCTTAATAATATTGGTCGTTGTACGATTTAACAAACAACTTTCGCTTACACAAAAGGTTGAGACGTGTTATGTAGAATCCGACTGCAGGTTGGCTTTGAGCAGTATCGATTTAAGCCGAGAACTATAGGAGATGTCGTTCAAAAGCGATCGCGGTTCATTGTAGGTATAATCCTTTCGGCCACCCGGGACGGCCGGCGGACAGTTGTCGCAAACAGAACCTCAACGTAGTAATCTTAAGGCGTTCGTTACAGCGCTGGGTGAGGATATCCGGTCGAACGGTTCGCAGGAAGTCCAAATATTTATAGCAATTAACTTGGATAACGTGTTTCCACGAAGCCGCATTACACCTTCACTGATATTGTCTGTGATTTGGATGATTTCGTACAATTGAATCAGGATGCAAATTTAACGGGCATTGAGTAAATGGAAGAAAATAGTGGTTTGGAAAAGTAGTATATATGAAGGTATGCAATTTTTCTAAAAAAATAACAGTAATTTCATATGTAACAGGATTTTGTTTCCTAATAGAAATAATTTATGTTACATGTGAAATTAATAAATAGGCAGAGTTAATACAGAATATACATATATATAATTACTATTTATAGCTTACGTGGGCTTTATTATGTACATGAACAAATTATTATTTTACTTGTAGTTGGTCATTAGCCACAGTTGGACATTGAAGAGCAATTGATAGAAAAATATAAAAGCGCCAGGGACTGGTAACAAAGGTTTGTCTAAGTATGAAGCATTGAACAGGAGGGAGGTGGGAGGGGGGAGATCTCTGTTTGTGGCCATTTCAAACACGTGCAGTTTTCATTTTGTTCGAACAACTTCGAGATTGATTCTATTAGAGACAATTAAAAACTTGATTAAAGGAAAACCAAAGAAGCGAATTCGAAAGTAATCTCTCCTCTCACCGTACAAGTTATCATCACCGTCCATCACGGCGACAGACAATCATTGATGGGAGGTTACAAAAACAAGGCGAACCGTTCGTTCGGCTCATTTATGTGTCCTAAAAATTAGACGCAATTTTGTCGGTTGCAGTTACCTGCCTGGTTTTGGCGCTTATTGCACAAATTGTAACAGTTATCTTACGTCGCGCCTAGCACCTGCCAGTAATGTGGATTTTTCTACTATCCTTCTATATTTCATTATTGCGTGGTGTGAGATGAAGCGCTTTGAGATATTTCGTCAATAGGTTTGATTGATAGGTTAAAAGTAAGTGATAGAGATTGAGAGAACTATTCAATTAATAGAAATTAATGGAACTGACAGACGGCACGTGTCACCGATGTTAACATATCTCAGTGCGCGCACTGCTTTAAATGTATCAGTAGAGTAAACTGTTGACGTTACAATTGCGTACGTGTTAGCCCGTAGATTTATAAAGGTGTTTAATAAAGCCTAAATCTTATAGCATAAAAGGCTGCAAAGAAAACGAATTCGGAAATGATTCATTTAATAGAACTCTCCGTCGGAGAGCTTGAGCGCGTAGAGGTGCAGCGAGCGGAATTCGCAGTACTGGTTGGTACACCAGCCGGCGTGGCCGTCCGTGCAGCGGCACGAGTCGCACTCGTCCATGTACTTCTCGCCCGGCACGCACTTGAAGAACGGGTTCTTGATCACTGCCCGCCCAGCGCGCGCCACATGTAACACATCGGCCAATCGCAACCTTTCCAGTGCGACCTCGTCTGTCTTATAGCAATACGAGACGAACGTGGACTACGTTACATTTTAAGTAATCACAATCACAAAATCACATTCTGTGAGCGTTGTACAAAAGTGCTGCGACGTACGGCGGCAGTACCTGTGCAGCGCAGGCAGGGCGTGTTACGCTCGCACAGCGCCGTCACCGTGGGCTCGCAGTACACGCAGGAGGGCATGGCGCGGCAGGCGCCCGAGTCCTGCGTCTCGCACACCAGGCAGTTGCGGTTCTCGGGCTCCATGTTCACGGACGTCTCCTCTTCCCAGTACTGGTGCGGGGGCTTCGGCTTCACGAAGTGTGATAATACGTACCTGGTCAATTCAAAATACGGGTCTGATTTTTCTACGGTTCAGTATTACACAAATATACATAGCCTCCCGCCTACATTCTTGAAGGTATAGACAAAAGAGTGCAGTTCTTTTACGTTTCACTTGTTATTTTATATGTATATCACATGGAATACAGGGGGTAGGACTTTTGCCATTCACCAGGCGCATAAATCCACACTCCGAGTTACAATACGAGCACGAATATTTTTCAATGCTTGAGTGTAATAAATGTCTATATGAGTATAAATTTATATGTATTTATGTAGTTTACTAGCTGTCTGGTTTCTATAACACAAGCTCTCTTGATGCTTAATTCGGGTTTAGATGGCTGTGTGTGGAAATGTCCCTAGAGATTGTTATTATAAAGTCCGCGCTTTGTTAACAACAATAAAGAATGAAAAATAAATAAAGATCCAATTACACCCGATTCAGGAATTTTAGCTACAGAACCCTTCGCTCAAGAATCACGCTTGTAACCACTACACGAACGAGGCCATCGATAATTTTACATCTGATGGGAATCAATTCTTTTACATGAATTTTGTTCATGTATTTGTATTACATATTACTTACCTCTTCATTTTATTTAAGCCTGAGATCATAATATTATCAACTAATCACTAGCTATTTCCATTTCTTACAAAATCTGCCTAATCCTAAATTACCCTTAATTCTTGCTGGAAATGAAAAGTTTTCGCCATCAGAAATTATCCTATTTGTAGATCAGGTCTACTCAGTCCTTCTGCAACATGTACGTTGCAAGGTGACAAAATAAGCAAATTTATTACATACTCCGTCATGCAAATTCTATTCACGGCATACTTCTATGGGCAAGTACTCACGCCTGCGAGCCCGGGCGGTAGACCGGTGGCACGCGCTCGCCGCCCTCGCCCATCGAGCTCAGCGTGCCGGCCAGCGGCGCGCCGGGGTGCTCCTCTGCAAACACACACCGCTTCACCGCTCACGCTTCCTCATATAGGCTTCCTTTCAATGTCTAACATATTCAAAATTGGAAACGTTACATGACACTTGTAATCCCCGATGAAGTGAGCATTCCTCATCGGAGATTACAGGAGTGTAGTACACTCCCACGTTTCACCAGTTATATTTAAGTCCCAACATGAAATAGATGGTGAGTCGATTGCCATTCACCGGGTGCAGCTCCATACTCACAGCTATTACTATAAAATATACAAAGTTAGGAAAATCCGATTGTACCCGACCCGGGTATGGAGCTTATTACCTCTTTACCCTCTCAAGAAAGAGTCAAGAGTGTTTAACTTATTAATCTGCATATATGATTTATAACGAAACTGAATACCTGTCAGGCATACCACATGAGGAATACCTATGAATAGGTGTTAATACGCACCGTCGCCATAAGCGCGCGCGGCTGTCACCGCGCACGCCACTACCAGCAAAGCGCCCACCATGTCCTCGCGCAGACTGCCGTCGCGGCCGGTCTGCGTCGGCAGGCTCGCTAATTGCTCGCGGCACCAATTACAAGTCCGTCGGTTTAACGACACCATAGCTCTACAGGGTAAACAATGTATACGCATACGTGTTGATTTTTACGAAAAATCCGATTAAGCGATCCAGTGCCGCACTTATAGACGGAACAGAAGCGAGGTCCCATCCACTTTACATATGCAGCCGAATGCCAGTAAGTACTGAGTTAGTGGGCCCCATATATATAAACATCATAAAATATTAGCAAGCCCTAGGTTGGTCGTCGTTGTTACTGTTGGTTGGTTTTTGGTGGAGGGACGGTTTACTCATTAAACTCGTTGGTGGTTACATAAACTATGTACCTAGTTATTAGTTAGCGACTGCCTCGTTGGTCGAATGGTTGCAAGCGCAACTGCAGTTCGGAAGGTCCTGGGTTCAAATCTTGGGTCAGGTACTGTTGGGTCAGGTACTGTTGAATGTTTCTAATTTAGAATTTCTACAGAGACTCGGAGTATGGATCAGTACCCGGTGTATGGCAATAAGCTCACCACTTATTACTTGGGACGTAAACGTAACTGGTAAAACGTAGGAGTGCAGGTACTACCTTCCTTTGCCCTTCGGGAATTACAGGCGTCAAGTTACGTATAATCTAGTTAACATTTTTGTGTCTTATGTCATTCTCATACATTTTTGTATAACTTAGTTATTTTCATTAAAGTGTATTAATAGTTGTCATCAAAAATATTTGATGAGATGTAATATTAACCAATAATTATGAAACAAAACATACGCAATAATTTTTACATTTCAATGTATTTTTGTTAAAAAATCTTGAAAATCGGTTTTTCTTTGTTAAATGTGTTTTTATTATTTTCACAACAGCCTGTACCTACACTACAACCTGCTGCTGATAACAATTAGCTTATTTTTTAACGACGCGTGATATTCTCCTCTTACAGCTGTAGATGTGTTCGACAATTTTTTTACTGACTTAATAAAGAAAAATGTAATGAGTGATGTAATAATAATAACTAGGGATCGTTCGGTGGTCGAAATTCGGTCATAACTCATTTAAATTTTGTGTGATCATGCTAAGGTTCTAATGTCAGGTATTATACGAAGGCTACACAATTAATATGCTTTTTTTTTTCAAGCTAATCATACAATATTCAAGCAAGAAAGAAAACCAACCAAAAAATGAGCCTCCAAATGATTGAAAACCGAGGATACACTTGACGTTTTGTTATTCCTACACTTAACTATGTGCACCTGACTTTTCTTCTACTTGTGCTAATTATTATCGATGCAAAAGTCTCGCACTAAGTGCGGGTGCGCCGCCTCGCACCCACGCGAGCGAGCCGCCGGAGCGAGCCGTTATCTTGCGCTCGGCGCTTATTGACTTGTTATTGCATGTAATCAATAACGTTTCATTATGTTATAAGTACGTTATCGACACTATCGTTGTATGGGAGCATAATTATATTTCTTATCACAATCAAACTCTATTCTATGATAAATGAAACGATTTGCGTTAATATGAGGGTGAGGTGCGCGCGTGGGGCCGTCGCGACGTTCGAGTGTGTCCTGCGGTTGGCACGGTACGAACATTTTTAGAAGAACAAAGATATTTTTCGCGATTTGATCGATCCCTGCTACCTCCTCCGTCCCCCTTCTCCTCCCCCCTTGTCTGCTCGAGCTTGGGTATAGGTTACAGGGCCATAGCCGGCTTCTGTTACCTGGGTGTTGATGCAAGACAAATGACTAATGGGGTCAAAAGAGAGATGAACTCGAGTTTTCCCAATTCTTTGTTCTTACAGCGGCTGCTGCGGGTGATTACATTTGGCTACGAATGAGTGTACCTCCGCCATAAGCGAGTCCGGTAAACCACGGAGGGTTTCTTTTGACATATTCGATGGTAGCGCGCCCTTCGAATAACTTTTACACGAGGCGCCAATTCTGTTGATGGCATTGGTCCACTGCAGCTCACTTCCGTGGCCGGTTGGTCTTTGGACACACATAACGCACGCACTCAAACAAACGCTGCCCGTTATGGCAGCGTTGTCGACAGCCTTGCCAGTAATTATACTGGCATTTAAACCTGCTTTCCCAATCAGGCTTCTGCCTAAACCCCAGCGTGCAAATTGGCGCCTCCCGTGCGGTTACTGCGCACCCACGAAAGGCCTCGTTCCGCGTTCTACCAAGTATGTTCTGACCCGATATTAGACAATATTATTACAAAAAGTTATTAGACTCAATCGTAGTTTTACAGAACCCAGTTTGCTACCATGTACGTTAGTACCATTAACAGCAGTTATTTTGTGGTGTTAATCAAATAACCTCAAATTCATGTAAATTAGGTGTTGTTACATACTAACTTTTTTGATTACTTTGGCATAGTTCACACGAGGAATTCAAATCGTTTTCCTAATATGCGCTTTATAAGAAAGATCCCCAAGGTAGTATCATACTATGAGACCGATAAGAATGCAAGTACACTATTATTATAGAATACTGTACCTACAATAACTAGGTACTGTATACAATTTTTGTACAATAACTGTACTGTAATTGTACAATAACTACTGTATACAATTTTTCAATACGTCTTTCTCTATTTTTATTCGGTTTCGTGTACCTAACCTAATGAAAAAGAAATCAGCAAATGCAAAATTTTATCTGTCCACAGAAAAAAACGTAGAGGCCATTCGATGTTTCTCTGCGCGCACCCAAAACAGATTTCTATTGACACCGGTAACTCCCCACAAGTCGCTGAATAAACTAATAAATGTACGAGTCGCCGATGAAATTATCCTTGTAACAGCGGCTTATGAATGGAATCAATACGCGATCATCGCAATAAAAGCTGCAGATGTTTGCTCGCGCCCCCCGCGCGCCCGCCCCCCGCCGCCGGCGCCGGCAATTTAGTCGATATTAAGTTTATACAGCGATTTGTACCCTTCTTTACACCGCGCTCTCGGCGCCGCGCACACTGCGCCCCGAACACGCCGTTTGTGCTTATTGACAAGGTGAATACAATCACATTAAATTGTGTATGAATATTCAACATTTTGTATGTTATCGTTGTCACTATATTTTAGATTTCGTGGTAGTTTCTGTAAAATATTTTTTTTCTTATTATGTATAACTTTTATAGCTGTTTATCGGACAGTACACATAACACAGAAGGATCGAGAGTGAAGACACGATTTCGAACAATTTGGTCGGTTAGCCCCTTATTCCTTTATCTGTCATTAACATTCTAGTTGTTCTATTCGACTACTAGCTTTATCAATGCCACTTAAATAGAAGTAGGTACGACTGACTATCCGTCTATGTGACTGAGATTTGTTATTTTAATTGAGAAAAAAATATAGGTCAGCAAGTTTTAGTTTACCGTGCCAATTCAATATAATCTAAGAATTTATTTTCGACATATTGTTACAAGTGTGTACATGGCGCAGTGTGCGACGCGCGCGTTCAGCGGGCGCGCCGAGCAGTGTGTGGCATCGAGAGCCACGGGCTCCACTAGGCACATTCTTAACAATATGCGTTTTGGAGGCTTACAAAGGGCAAGTACCTACATGCAAACGACATAGGGATGATCAGTTTTGAGTTCCCTGGAACGCCTCCCTCAACCAGTTTATTGGGCCGCCAACAGACTCATTAGTATTTTTAAAAGTATGTTCCGTAAAGCGCAGCGATGCACAGTGTGTTCTTAATGAGCTCAGGCTCTATCTACGATTAGGCAGGCCACACATCGCACAATTCTATTCGAGATGAAAACTGAATACCACTTGTCTACTGGCGCAAGCACATACTTATTTAGATACTGTGACAGGGACGCGCCAGGCACGTAGCCGCGCTCCTCACATATCTCAAGAAAGCACTTGGCCAACAAGTGCAAAATCTCGTTTCATGCGTACACATCTGTGTACCCACGAAACGTGTCAGTGTGTGACATAGAAAGATAGAGCATCACAAAAGAAATACAACAATACAAAAACACGCTTATCTTATCTCATGAGGGGAAATGTGCATGGCCATGACGCGTCCTTCATAATAATCTCTCGATGCTCATCTGATTACCGAACGGCTGTCTAGTTTCACATAAAGGAAAGAAGTAATATTCATTATTATTACTGTCTACAAACAACATTGTTGCAAGCGCGACTGCTCATCGAGATGTCCTGGGTTCCATTTCAAGGTCGGGCACTATAGGATATTACTAACTTATATTCTAGTTGTAGTCCAAGTAGAACTATCAAATAGTGTAGGCTAACCAGTTATTCCATAGTGCTTTTGATTATAACTGCCTTCAATTAAAAAAAATGATTTAATCACAAAATATAATCTACTAAGTACTAATTGAATGCTGTACTAGTGTTATAGAGAAGCCCTGCGACGCGGACGTAACCAGCCGCTTCATAAATAGAATAACATATTATGAAAACAAATAAACTTTGATAAAAAATTATTAGCAAAATCATTTCGCTTATTTAACTTCAATTTTAATAATCGCCGTCTCACGTTCATTATAATTATTTTACAAAAGGGACTATTAAGGAACCATATTTCCTTAACAACAATATTTCCCTGATGATTCCTTACGCAGAAATTCAAGGCTCATTCGCCTCGTAAGCTTTGATTATATTTGTTTATTAAAATAATTTGCTAACTGAACGATCACATTGGGAGCGCCGCTCACACGCGGCTCACTGGGCAGGCGTCGGGGCAGGCAGAGGGCGCGTGAGACTTGCGCTTGGGAGCTCTCAGTGGTGTGAGCTACTTGCTTGACTTATGTTTCCACAATATATTTAGTCAAATTTGTCATTTTGTTACTGTCGTTTCAAGTGGATATTTATATATCTAATATAAGAAGAAAAAGAATAGACATATCAACATGTCCTAATCAAAGGCCAAGTCAAGAGTTTCTTTAACAGACGAGCATATATGATAACTTTAATTATTGTAGAAGAAACGAAAGAAGAGTGCCAGGACCGTACCAGATAAAATCCTTAGTCTCTAACTAGTCCTATGAGTAAACGCGTGACAATATGTATGTAAAAGGAGAAAATTTAAAATATGCTGCTATCTGGCACGTCAATATAGTCGGTAGGTAGTTTTTATGCACGTACAATATTTCTTATTATAAGCAATATATGCGTTTCTTCTAAACCAAGCAGTGGAACCCAGATTCGCTCGTACGCACTCCCCTTCCGCCGCGCGCCGCCCTGTGCTGTTCGCCGTCCAGCACCTGCACTCCACACTCCACGGCAATATTACCTATATATGTATTTACTTTATACAATATAACTGATTTTTATTACAATTCATTATATCTCTATTATTACCTAATTCAAGTTGAAAATATGTACCTACATACATTCTAACACTTCTGCCAACATATACATATGTACCTATATAGGAAATTATCTAACAAGCGCATCGCCTAAAACCTACTGCATAGCTTTCATTCAATGTCTTTCAATAGATTTCTGCTTAGACACAGGCCCTACCTGAAAAAAATATAATACATTATCCACATTTGATGTACCTACAGTTATTAAATTTTCTAAACAGTAAGTACAATTTTCAGCGATATTTGAAGATTAGCAAAGTATTGTTTGCTTTAACTGTTTGTTATTTTTGCTTCTCTGCTAAAAGAGGGAGCTTACGTTAGCTCATACCGATAAGTCTGTTTATTTAATTAAAATCCTAAGCGCACGTTCATCTCCTCTAACGTGAGATCGCTGGCAGAAAAGAATTCCGTTCAGACGGAGAGCGCGTTCAGCCGGTGGAGCAGTGCATCGGCCGCCGCCCCTGCGCGCAGCTGCGGCCGCTCCCAGCCGATAGCGCGTATCGCCGCCGCCGCGCCGCGCGCTGCCCGCAGCCATCGCCCGCTTATTGCCAATAAACCACTTATCGCCGAGCTTTCCTTTAATCTTCCCTTTATTGAAGCTCTGTAACCTACCGAGGCTGATAATCAAATTCTGAGAGAGCTTCGATGACCAGATGTTGAAAAGAAATAAAAGATCGAAGGCCAGGCAAAATGTGACAATTAAAACGCAATAAACAATTAATATTGTAAAACGTTGTAGCACAGTTCAAAGGTAACGCTCGTCATATTTCAGCTACGTGCGAGTGTCGGCCGCGACTCTTTCCGCCACCCGTACAATGCTTCACCAGTTATTCCCTTCACCTGTCAATACGCACACACATTCACATTCGCGACATTAGTAAGTACAGACAAGTGACAGAGTGTTGTATGTGATAGTAATATGAGTATAGCGCAGAAATGTTCGCGCTGCTGACGCTCCGTCCGCCGCGCCGTGCGCAGCAGTTTGCCGGAGATATTTTCAAGTAAGAGAGTCATTAGTTTTAACTTACTTGAATAATGTTAACGCAAAATTCATTTTTTCGATACGACAACAAATCAAATTGTTTCGTACGAAATTCACCGAAACCAAGGAAGCTGATTATTTCACTCTGTGCAGTCAAATAAGGGACCGTACAATTAAAATCTCCCAGATTGCTTATTATCGGATCATTTCAATTTTTGCATTTGTCATAACAATATAAATTGCGAACTGCGGGAGAGATGATCCGTCCTGGGTATAGTCAGCCCACAATATTCGACGTGGCTGCAGACGAGCCGCGAGCTAATCTAAGCTGTATTAGAGCCGCAGAAGGATGTTTATCGTGCAGCGAGTCGCGCGGTACGGCTTGCGGTGTGCGGGCGGCGCGCTAATGAGCGGTGCGCGGTAATTAAGCCGCGATACAATGGCGCTGCCATCAGCAGTCGACTCGCGCCGCCCGCCGCGCGCGCCTCGCCGACCTACCGACTTTCCACATTTATTTTGTTGGCATTTAGCAAACGAATAGCAGATCATGTTAACTGCGCATTGCATTCCGAGGCATAGGAGCATATTAAGTCACGATTACGAGCCACACATGTACTGAAACCGAATGAGGCCGCCTTTTATGAATGCGACCTCCCGCCAGAAGCGAAACTGACTTGTATTTAACTGTAGAATTGGAAGTTGGATGAAAAAAGGACTTTTCTAGGCGGCTGCTTTTCAAACCCTCTTACTTTAATAAGTTATTGACAAATGCTCTGGGAAACGCTGTTTTTAACTAATACGCCAATAATTTGTTAGAGTATTATTTACAATAACAGTACAACTTCAAAATTTAAGTATCGTTCAATTATGAATTAATCGCTCAACATCACAAAACTATATTTATTGATAAACAAATAATTTTTTTTACTTTCTGTTATGTATTTTGCCGAAATACGTAGCAGAATAGTGATATAAGTTTAATTTGTGGTTTGATTCTAAAAATGTGGAACGACTTAAAGCACATCACTTATCCACTGCCCAGCCTCTATATATAACACTGTATAAGTCTTCAACTTAATATCACAATATCAACTCGTTAAACACAATTTGATTGACCGCGTCTATTCACAATAGAAGCGGACCTGTTTCTGTTGGCAACACTTATTATACAGCTTCCTCTAATCGATATATCATTCGGACCTTAGACTTAGTGCTTGTGACGACTTCAAACAATGTTTATAATTAGCCACATGTTGCAGATGCTGCGAAAGAAACCTGCCGCGAGAGCGCGTGTCGGGGCAAGGGTCACTGGGGCAGCCGCGCGAACTATCTCCATATCTCGCATCACACTGCGTGCTCTGTTTATAAAGAACCTTCATCGAGCAGAGGCAGCTGCGAACCATCACCCCGTGGCGCACCTGATGATCAGCTACAATCATCTGCTCTTCTCTACTGATCGTATATACGTTCTCGTATGAGAAGTCATATAGAAATAAAGTCGTAGGTAAACGCTGTCGTCCATAGCTGGAAATTCAATTCACTGGATCAAAAAGATATCTGGACGACATGTTTTAGGTACGTTTTTTACATTCCAAATGTCGAAGTGTCCAAATAAGTGTAGTGCGAGTGCAGCGTGTGATGAGCACCATTGACCCGAGCCCGCCACAATGCGCCGGTGGCCGGTGGCCAGTAGCCGCCGCACACTTTTACCTAAAATTAATCTGCGAGATTGATTGACTCATACCGACTGTTGTGCGGAGAGGCTTACCCCGCCCCCGCCCCGCCGCACTCCGCGCGCCCGAATTTTTACCAAATTAATCTTTCTTCAAACACTCCACGTCTTTGTGCATCGAGGAGCAAATTTAATCTTGCGCTGATCGCATATACACTCGACGCGGGGCGACCGGGGGCGGGGAGGGGCTTAAACAATGGGCGCAGATTATAATGGTCGGGAATCAATATGGCATTGTTCGATTGTTACGCGGCTGGCGGCTGACACGTGGAGGAGGCAACGAGAGATCTGCGGCCCGGCACCAGGCACCGCCCCGTTCAGACGCGCTCCGGCTTCGGGCATTGTACACCTCAGCTAATGTTAATAATTGTATCTCAATATTACATCTAGCTACAAAATAATTTCTAACCTAAAACACCGTTCTCAGTGATGCAGTAAGTCTAGCTAATAGCCTATTAGTTTGAAATTCAGCCTCTCACTCCGGAGGTCAAAACGCTATCGATTTGAACCCAGCGCTATGGATTTGAATCTTGATCCAAATCCATAGCGCGCATCTCTTTACAAAAATGTGCATTTTGATATCAAATATTACTTGCTATAACGATGAGGGAATCCATCTCGCACAACTTAGAATTAAAAACAAATTGTTGTCTAAAGCGTGTAACTTCTGCCAACCCATACGTGGCCAGCGTAGCAACCTTCAACCCTCACATACTGAGTGAAGACCCGCGTCCAACCGTGGAACGATAAAACGCTCCAATATAGCAGAATGAATACTAGCCAATAGTCCTGTGGAAACATAATGATAACGGGGCTGCCGGCCGCGAGCAGTGCTCGTACTGCGGCCAGAGCCCGGTGGCGCCACCTGTGCGCGGAAACGTGGCTGTGTCACGTGCAAGGGACAACGTTGACGGCGGAATAGCAAGGACATACGAAATAAAACAACGATCTTCTCTTCCACTAGTTTATTAGTACCACTACGGCGACAATTATTGCAAACTCACTACACTACAATAAATACATTAACTCGCTACAACTGAAACCTTGGAGGCCGATCGCGTACCTAGTATTGTAATACTTACAGACATATTTACTGAAACGGAATATGTAATAACACAATGAAAAAACTCATCTGGTTGTCCAATTATACGATGTATCGTTTCGTTCAATTGTTAATATTAAGTTCGAGGGACGGTGTCCCCTCGCCGCGCCGCTGCTGCAGCGTGACGTCACCGACTGGACAACCGGGCCCTCGCCAGCGGCCACTCAGCTCTGTACACTATATACACTTATTTTATTTACACTTACAATTCAAATTACATATCTAGTCATTATCAATTTACAATTTTATTTTGAAACAACTGTATTTAAATGTAAAGTGACAATAATCTATTTATTTACATTACTCGAACCTAATTGTGCTGTGTTCGGAGCGCATGACTATACTATCGATAATATAATGATAATGATAGATAATGGATGTAGTTACATTCCGCAGCAAACATCATGACTGAACTGTTACTACTTACGTAAGGCGAACCATTAAGAACAAAACGTTATCTTAAATCACAAGAACACTTTCGTCAAGAACTAACGTTTAAATGAAACCGTCATACGCTGTGAAGGTTACTGGGCTGGGCTCCAGCGACCACCCCTAGCGCACAGCAGGGCACAGTGCCCACACCTCCGGCCACTGGGAGATAACTATGACTTGTATATTATAGGTTCGTCCATGTACTTCTCTCGCAACAACACCTGTCGTGTCTACTTTTTAAGCCTTTCTACTAACTGTAAGATCTTCGCGGACAAATCATACAGCTCGATTACGCGACTAACTTCAAGATTAGCACTAGGTAATGTCGCGCTCTCGTCGGCTATCTGACGTCATCACGACATAATGTAACGAAACAATTTGTTTATTAAATAATCCCGAGACATTCGGGTACGCTGAGAATCACTTAGGTACATTAATTACATTTAAATCTGTAGTGAATTCGTCTAAGGTCAATCGTCATTTCGTTCTACGATCAGTAAGAAGCGAGGACAGTTGAGTGCCCTTGTTTTCTTACTTGAACTCCGCCTACTATATACGTAACTTACATGCTAATTTATGGCGATATGAAGATCGCTCTCTATAATAGATACAGTTTTTGATACCAGCTGATGCTAAACGATATTTGTCTGTTTGTACGCATTTAACAATATAATTTATCGTTCAATCGGCAGAAGACATCGCGTATGGACTCGACTGTCGCGTCTCAACGCATGACACATAATTTTTAAACAATTTCATATACTCCGTGTAACCAACCAAATCTAAAACGGTATATAATAATAGTTAAGGTGATTAAAAAGTAATTTCATAAACCAAGTTCCTACGTAAAAGCCGACGATGCATTTTTACTTGATTTCGCAGGTTCCACTGAGAAAATACGTATTGAAGGGCAACGAGCGACACGAGTGTAACTGAAGTGTCGGCGAGCGGTGGCGGCTAGGTGTGCACGCGCGAGTAGCGGTCCAGCAGCGCCGGCGAGCGCGGCGGCGACGGCGAGCGCGGCGCGGGCGACAGCGGCGCCGGCGGCAGCGCCAGCACGTACCTGCGGCCCACACACGTACACTCGCACTGCGCCTCTGCCGGCCACTTTCGACTACACGTCCGACATACGTACCGATGCAGCAGCGCTCTGAATGCGGCGGCGGGCGGCGCGTCGTGCCACAGCGGCGCCGGTGCTAGGCCGCTCACTGCGCCCACGCCCACGCCGCCCAGGGCGCCCAGGCCCAGCGCCCACCACTCGCCGCCGCCCACGCTTCCACCACCCCACTCTCCTACACCTGCTAATGTAAACGCCTTATGTAATACTACATTGTAACTAAGAATCGTCCGGTTAATAAAATTATTTACTTTTGTTACAGACGAGGCTACGTAAACTTGGTAGTTATGAGAAAGGAAGTGCTTTTATAGATCTTAGAATAGATTTTCGTATTTTATTAGATTACAGTACTAACGATACACATACGTACATCAGTTTTGTCATGTTTTCATTTGCTATTATCTCCACTTGTTTGAACCATCGAACCGTGTCCCTTCTCATTTTTTCATCCATACTCTTTTTCGCACATAGAATCTTCCCTCTCTCTGTCTTACAAACATGCCAGGGGAGTGGCGAGCCATATTATGCGATGTAAGGACTTTCTTACGTACGCAGCGCTCGTAGTGGTGGTAGTAACGAAGCACTCCGCGGTGCAACGCACGTCGGCCGCGGGCTCGCACCTGCGCGGCCGACGGCGCCCGCGCCCCTTCCGTAGGCTTGTTTGTTTTGAGGGTTGCTCAATTATTTAAATAGCCTCGTATTTATCAGTACCTTTGAATATAGTTCGTATAATTTGTTTTATTTCGCGCGCACTTTTGTATACTACCGATTACCCATTATTGGGTTCGGTGAAGTGAAAAAAGGCGTGTACGCATTTCACACAAATTAGAATGTCAACTTCGAGAACACTACGTTTCGACAGAATGAGATGTATCTAGATAAATGCGATAACTGTAGGGTTTATTAATATTGTTGTCAATTTGTAAAATAATTTTACTTTTTATTATTCAACATAGGTATTTTATGTTATAATACGTGACACCACGCTTGTGATCCCCGATGGAGTAGGCAGAGGAGTGTAGTACCTATACTCCCACGTTTCACCAGTTACGTTTACATCCCATGAAATGGGTGGTGAGCCTATTGCCATACACCGGGCATACACATCGAGATTCCGAGTAGTTAGAAGAAATTCTAAATAAAAAATATCCAATAGTAATAATTATATCAGTACATACGTTATTCTTAATAAATTGCCAAAGAAAATATTCCGAACGAAAGCGAAAGCACACTTGCACGTTTTTGTCACTACACTAAAAACAGACGGGAAACGGATAGCCAGTGTTCATCGTAATGGCAAATTAGGCGGCTAGCAACTCGGCCAGTGCTCGACGGACACTAACAATAACAACGATAGCGGAAGTTAGAGTCGCGTTTGTACACAAACCGTACCAAGCTGTTCGTTCACAAAGTGACAGATTTACACTTAACGCCGACGAATTTATTATTGGAAGGTAATTTTTTAATTTTTATTTTTTGTATTGTTTTCAACTTATTTCTTTACAGACATAAAACAATTGCTCACCATGTTACGAGTTATGTGAAGCAATAAGTTCTTATAAAATTATATCTAATATTCGGGTCTTGAATTAATCT
>DWEE01000066.1:0-24191 GCA_018245755.1 Parelbella macleannani | reverse complement strand
AAGTTTTAATTATTTTTGTTGTTTTTAATAATTACCTAACATTATGTATTATGCTGTCATATGTACAAAAACCGTTCGTCGTTTTCTTTATTATTTTTAATTAGTATTTTCTTAATTAGTCCCGTTGATTAATATGAAGGTCCGAAATATGATTATCATCAGCAGTTTGAGGGCTAAGGTCAGTTTGCTACGGCGGTTAAATGGCAAAGTTAACAACAATGGTTAACTCCAGGAGGTGGTGACCAACGCGCACCTGAAGGCGAGGCGTGCGCCCCTCCAACCAGTAGCGCGGGGGGAGCGGCGGTGGGCGGGGGGGCAGTCGGGGCTTCCAGCGCTGGCTCCGTAGGGGAAGCGGGGGGCGGCTTTGGTGGCTTGGAAGCCTTCCGCGAGGATTTGGCCGCGTTTACGCGATACCGGGCGCTGCGCCCTCTAGCTACGCTGTCCTACTGTTCGGACGCCATCAACTACTCCACCATCGTGTCGACCATCGAGTTCGACAAGGACGACGAGTTCTTCGCAATCGCCGGCGTCACCAAGCGCATCAAGGTATGTGTGATGTAGGTAGCTTTATATCATCTGATTGGAATCAGTTGACTTACGAGGTCTTGGTTGGGAAATGACTTAGTGGGGGAGAAAAAGTAATAAATAAAAATAAATAAACTAATTTTTCTACTGGATAGTACACAGCATAAATGTACAGGCCGAATTAGGAGGTCTTAATTGGAGAATGACATAATATAGAAAAAAATAAAAAATATACATGTACAGCACATTACACTTTAGGAAAGATAAGCTATACAGTCGCGTTGTCAAAGTTCGTATGAAATGTATTTATCCATCATTAATATTTATGTACAGTCGCGTAGAATGTTTTTTTTTTCATTGTTACGCTTAAAAAGTACAGTTGTGTGAATCAATTATTTGCTCCTAGCTTCAGAATCGGAAGTTTACGTGTATATTACAATCTTGTTGAAAATATTCTGTACAAGAGTGTCGTCGCCATTGCCTTCGAAGCATATTCGCAGAGAATATAAATTAATAATGATTATCCCAAAATATGTAACTTATGAGTGGGCCAAAGGTTTATTAGGTATTTAGGTTATTTTTATTAATAAAGTAGTATTCATGTATCGATAACAGATGGCGCTACTTGTGTATAGTATATTTGGGTTCATGTACCAGATGGCACCACTTGTTCATAGTATCTTTAATAGGTTACGTGTATACGTTTTTTTTGTAGGCGTGTAACATGTGGCGATTCTTGTTAGTCTGTTTAATAGTGTGCGTGTGTGTCTGAAAATCGAGCTCAGTGATTTGCTCCACGAGAGGTTTGTGTCCAGCAGTGATGATAATGTTGTGCGGAGGCAGGTGTTCGAATTCGAGTCGGTGGTTCGTGACGCGGTGGATGTGCACTACCCGTGCGCGGAAATGCAGTGCTCGCACAAGATCTCGTGCGTGTCATGGAACGCGTACCACAAGCACGTGCTGGCTTCGTCCGACTACGAGGGCACGGTGGCGGTGTGGGACGCCAGCACCGGCCAGCGCACCCGCGCGCTCGCCGAGCACGACAAGCGCTGCTGGTACGTGCTGCTCGTAGACTTGATCTTTTGCTTATGTTGGAAGGCGTAGGAAATTGGTAGATGAAGCGGCTGATGACTGTGTTTGCTTTTGCGATGAAAACACAGGAGTATACTACATTTCTCTGCCTACCTCTTTATAGCATATGTGATATTATACGTCCCACCGTTGCCCCTATTCTATATCACGGTGTATGGCAATGGGCTCCCTGCATATCTCATGGGATGTATTATAACTGATTGTTATAACGATTGTTTGAGCGTGATATTGTGTGACGTTAAATAATAATAATAAGACGAGAACAGTGCGCGGTGGCGGTCATTGGGGAGGCCTATGTCCAGCGGTGGACTGAGATTGACTGATGATGACGTAACGATGATGATAATAATGAATAATCAACAGGTCGGTGCATTTTAACCGCGCCGACGTGCGCCTCCTCGCGTCCGGATCTGACGACGCTCGGGTGAAGCTGTGGGCGCTGAACGCCGAGAGGTCCGTCGCGACCCTGGAGGCCAAGTTCAACGTGTGTTGCGTCCGGTTCAACCCGAAGTCCTCTTGCCACCTGGCCTTCGGTTCCGCAGACCACTGCGTGCACTACTACGACCTGCGAGCGCCCAGGCACCCGCTGGCCGTTTTCAGGGATCACAGGTGAGCTTGTTAGGAATTTTGTTAGTTGGTGAGTCAAATGAGAGTGTGAGAAAGAGTAGGTGTAAGAGACCAGAGAACATTTTAAAGATTTTGTTATTTGAGCGAGGAAAAAAGTTATTATTGGTTAGATAAGAACAAATAAATTATATATATAGAGAGAAGTGTAGGGATTATTTGGAAAGTTTAATAAATTTTTGTATTTTCTTTAAATTGAAACCACATAACGTATTTATCTTTATTACATTGTCAAAAACTGAAACGTCATGGTAACCGTTGTTAATGCCCATATAATTATGTATAATTATGCAGGTTAATCAAAACACTGCAAATAAACAAATTATTTTCCATATGATATAATCGTCAATCCCCAGCAATGATAGTAGCCAGTTTTAAACTATTGACACACCAATGATAGTAGCACCCCCTAAGTTTAAACTACCGTCATTTGAATACTGACGATAGTGGAGCCATCTGAGACTTGTATAGCTCATATATCAATGTAACCTCCTGCGAGTAGAAAGGCGGTCTCGTACGTGAAGTTCCTGGACGCACGCACCCTGGTCTCCGCGTCCACCGACTCGCAGCTGAAGCTGTGGCGCGTGGAGTCGCCGCGTTGCGTGCGCTCCTTCACCGGACACGCCAACGAGAAGAATTTCGTCGGGCTCGCCACCGATGGCAAGTGAGTATTGACAGAGGAAGGGGGGGGGGGGTTAAGGATAGGCGATGTAGCTTGGAACTATTGAAGAAAAACGGGAGGAGCGCAAGACTATGTTAAAAATAGCGTTGTACTATCGATGTCAAGTAAGTGTCGTGGGGACAGAAGGAGGGAGGGGCGTTAGTGTAATATTTTAAAAGGGTTGATGGTAATAATATACATAGGTAGTATTGCATATAACTCTTTCAATCTACGTGTATGTACTCAGCACACAGCAAGCTGTGTGTGTGCTTGCCTGATCATGTGTGACCGCCGTAGGTATGTGGCATGCGGCTCCGAGAACAACGCGCTGTACGTGTACTACTCGGGGCTGTCGCGACCGCTGCTCGCTTACCGCTTTGAGGTGAGTATACTGTGTGAATAAGTTGCTGTTTTGAGAGAAAACAGACTGTCAGAAACAGTACTTTTCAAAAAACGATTTTGTAAGGTTTTGGATTTTGTTTGGTTTTGTAAGGTTGAACTCATAATTATCCTACGATTAAAACAGTCATAATTAATGGAATAGCCATAAGGTCGTAGGATATGTATATTATAGTTACATATATACAATGGGATAAATGCAACATAAGTTGAGCGAGCGGAGTGAGTGTCGCTCCGGCGGCGCACGAGGCCGCGGAGGTACAGTAGCGTGGCGCGGCGCAGGCGGTGCGCGGGTTCCTGGAGCGCGAGCGGCGCGACGAGGAGCCCTCCGAGTTCGTGTCGGCCGTGTGCTGGCGGCGCGCGCCCGAGCGGCCCGTGCTGCTCGCCGCCAACAGCCAGGGCACCATCAAGGTGCTCGAGCTGGTCTGACTGCGCCCGGGACGGGCCGCATCCTCAGCGCGACGCCGCCGACCACCCAACATTGCCTCATTATATATATATATTTATATGAATCATGTGATGTCAAAGGCGACGAAATCCATTGTTGGCCAATATTGATGTATTGACTTGAATTTGTCGATACGGATGTGACATGTACAGCAGTATCCCGCTAAAAATCAATATTAAATGTAATGTTTACAACAAACCCAGCAATATCCTCTTAAATCCTGCTTAAAAAATGTTGTTAATATATGATGTCCTTACATATTTCACGTAATGTATCAGTTTGTCGTTTTTTACTACATAAATCTAAAATTGTGGATATTGCCGCTTTTGTTATTAGATGACTGATATACATATGTATCCCTTAAAATTACTGAATCGTAACAGCTGATAAATGTGCATAATTATATTAAATAATATACGTAGGGATAATTCACATAACTGATGTCCTAATCGAATTACCCAAGAGGATTTAATTCGACCATCGGAAAGAAACCAAACAATACATGATCGATACATCTATAACATTAAGAATCGTCCTATACGCCTGACCTAAGTGAGAGATACCTTAGCATTGTTTGAAAAGTATACAGAAGCTTTGTATTTACCATTAAAGGTATCTCTTCCACCAATCCAATCCTCTCCAATCAAGTAAATCAACGATGAATCAGTAGCCATCATGGTCCGTTGAGTCAAATTGTATCAATAACCCGCTATGAAATTACCTAATCTTTAAAGCATAATACGAGATATAGGAAAATATAAATTGCTTGAACTTTGTTGATGAAACTTTTGTCTCACTAATATTGAACGTACTTGCATAATGTCTACTGTTTGTTACTAGAATGCTTGTAAGCGTTCAAATCGACGCGGATTTTAAAGCGGAAGTCGGGTATATGAGCTGATGGTACAAAATAGCGGAAAATATGTTTTTCAGTGTTACTGATTGGCAAATTAAATAATCAGATATTTATACGGAGAGTTCGTGTAATTGTCTGTGTATGTATATATATATACTCGAGTTGTATGTACGGTAGTTTTCCGCTTTCTATTCTGCTCGAGAAACGCGTCGATTTTAACACCACTTTAAAGTCACTTACGTCCGAATTCCATTCCCTCCCTCTCCCCTCTCCTTTAAGTAATTTTAAACGGTAGATAGTAGTAAGATGAATAAGTGTGAACTATATGACGTATGAGTAGGTTTAATGGCCACTGGAGCAGGTGACCGCGCGGTTTTTGGTTTAAAACGTACCTACGATACAAGGACGTCGCCAAGGGGGTTGAAAGTAGTACCCTACCGGGGCCCCCTCAGTCCTCCATTCATTCTCTCCTAGATATTAAAATAGTAACCAAGTGCAAAACAATCCAAGTTGTAAATCAGTTCGGTTACTTGACGTTGTTTTAGTCTATCTATCCTACGTTATGTCGTCATCGTCTCCTTCCTTGCAGGTCATAGGCTCACGACGACCTTGTAATACATATATCCAATATATACATGTATACATTTTTTCATTAAAGGCCCATAATCCATTCTACAGTGGCTCGCTGGTACATACGATAGGTATACAATATATTGTACATATGTAAGCGCTTCTTCATTGACAGTTGGGGGATCTATGCTCATTGTGGTTCAGCTTAGGCTATTGTCAGTGTCGTGAGAAAATTACAAGGTTAAAATCTATTGATATATAGTATCTACAGTGTAAATGGTAATTTTCAATGTCGATGCCAGATTTATAGAAAAATACGCTCGGGCAGGTCTGAAGTTACTCGGATTATTCCTAAACACATATCTGAGTAAAGACCATGCACAATAATAGGTACATTTAACCAGATATAATAGAAATAACAGTAGATATTTAACAAGATATTAAAATTTATGGTAAGAAAAACTCCTGAACGTCAGTGCTTGTAGATCCTCAGAAGGCAATTCAATACACTGTTAAAGTAGGTACTTACGCGAATGTGTCAATGTATGTAAGTAGTATTATTGTGGTAGAGTCGAGATGACCGCGTGCGGGCCGCAACGGCTGCGGTTACCGCGGCTTAAACCTATGACCAATTAAATGTTTCTAGAACTTTCTTTTTGTTGTTACCAATTTTGAATAGGACAAAGTTAGTTTTATTGTATAGTTATAATCCTATTAACAACTCATAAAATCTATTAGCCGCTTCAACAAATGAATCTAAATTAACTTTTCAAAACCGGCGTGCTTTTATGAAGAGAGTGATAAAAGTAGTAACATGTCAGATTTGGAAGGATATGTCTATTTTGCACTTGGTCATTACTGCCTACCACGTAAGGGAGTTCTTTTTACATTTAGCCCATTGAACGGACAGACAGGCCACCTGATAGTAAGTGGCCACCGTCGCCTATGGACGTGTGCAACAGCCGAGAAGTAGATCAGGCGTTATTACATATTCTGTTGTAATTCCTTAGTCGGTGATCAGAGCCGCATGAGCTACGGCCGCGGCGCCGCAAGCTATGCAGTGTATCAGACTGAAAATACATTCTAAATATGTAGATGTAACAACGCTGATAGTTGTTAGTGAAGGATAGCTATAGTAAGTCAGACACTTGAGTAAACTGTCTTATCGATTTTAAAGCTGGAGTGGAAATCGATTTTGAAATATGTTCTTGAAGTTTTTTCTCTGTAACAATTTTTGTGGACTGAATCGGATTTATTAAATCTTCCTCATGCTTTCATTATTTTAGTGTAAACATCGATTGTATTATCAATTTTGTTTGTATCTTATATCGATATTGTTGTCTCTTTGTCTTAAGCGTTAATTTAAAATCAGTACAAATGCGTATATGTGTATTCAACGTTGATTGTCGTGTTTGAAAAGCGGTAGCTTTGTCTCCCTATAAGTGACGTTTTGTGAATTTCATTGCAAATTTTTCTCGTTTCTTCAGTGTTTTTGAAATGTTTTAATATGAAACAATGCGTTGTTTAGATTTTTGCCATTCTAAGGGACAAGGTATAACGATACGATAATACTTCATTCCTCTTGTTTATGATATACGAAGAACTGAAGATCGATCTCAGTGGCGTGCTATCGGAGAGGCCCGTTTCCAGTAGTGGACGGGAATAGGCGGATGATGATGATTTTGATTTTCAAACTACTTTATATAAGAATTGTTCAGTGAACGTGTTCGTCTAACTACCCTATATGTGACCGAAATATTAAAAGGTATATGGTATATACCTTTGCATGTACATTTTTATTGTAAATATTATAAAACTTTCCATACATTGTTTTTTTTCTTTTTTACCCGTCCATCCCTTTCCTCTTACTCAGAATTTTTAGTAAATAAATTGATTTCATTAAACAATTAGTATTTTTTTTATACCTTGACATAATGCTTTCCCTTTATAGATCGAAGTTTGATTGTGATAATTGAAAATGAAGCATTTTTAGATTGATAATCTCAAATGTACCACAATGTGGACCGGAATGAGCCCCCGAATTATGAGATGCTTGGTGTTTACTGAACCAGCACACCGCTGGAGCGAGCTGTACTGTGGGTAGTTGCATAATATTCTCATTCACCGACTGACAGCTCGCGCGCCAGTTGGCAGCACTAGCGCCCAGATAGCCTTTCACGTCGAAACAAAGCGACGGCTTGACGAGATTTTCTGTGAGCAGGTAGTTGAAATGGTTGAAGAATGACCTCGGTCACTTCTTACTGTAAAGGTTCATCTCATTTCTTTTCCTAAATACGATAAATGGCTGACGTTAGATACTGTAGGTACCGTACTTTTAGCGGAAATTCTGGACGGATTCCTAATTCATACTAAAATTATAAACGTTTATGTATCTATGTTTGTCCTTCATTCAAGAAAACAACGACAAATTGACGGGATCTTTTAATAAACAATGGTCTGTTAAGAGTACTGATCTGTCTGTCGTCGTAACAGACCTTTCACTCATGCACTTGGTATGTGGTGAGATACTCGTACGTAATCCCACTTACGTCACGCGACGGAAGCCGCGGGTTACAGCTAGTATCTATGTATATAAAAATTTATAAAATAGAATATGAAGATTTTGATTTTAAATTTGATACATTGTCAAAATGACAGTTCTGAAAAAAATATTTTATTTGCAAAATTTTATTTAACTTCGATAGCAATTTTTTAAGGCTACTTACAGCTTTTGAAAGTATAAAAATATTAAAACGCCTTCATTCCGTTCATGCTTATAATATAAATATATTCATATACATAATACACATTTTTACTTTACACAATCGTAACCCGTTCAATCATTCGACTGTTCGAACGCAGGTTTCCTCTCACAAGGAGAAAAAATGTAGTTTAAGGCTGTGTCCCCAGTAGGCAAACTTAGCGGCCGACTGACTGAGCCGCAAATTAGTGGCGAACTGAAATTCGAGTTAACTGCAAACTCAGATCAATTTTCGTGAGTCGCAAGCAAACTGTTATGAGTTAGCCGCTTATTGAGACCGACCGACTGAATTTTCACTTTACTATTGTTGTACGTAGGGAGTGGTTGTGTTGGTCGCGGTGGATACTTTTGATTTGCTGTGGTGTGTGTGCGTCGAGATTAGTTAGGTAAGCGTTGCAAAAACACGTCCGGACACGTCGATAGCTTCTTTCAACTGTCCGCACGAACAGTTTGCGGCAAACGGACTCGCTACGTCCGGCGAACGACCCTATCGCCGCCGCAGACTGCGGTCGGTTTTGCTGCGAGTTGGCCACGAACTGAGACAGTCGGCGCACGCGACGCTGCAAACTGCGTAAAGTGAGCGCAAAACTAGCGAACTGTGGACACTCCATTTCAATTGTGTGGAAGGGGATACTAAAGCGATACGCCGCCGACTCAATCGGCCGCTAAGTTTGCCTACTGGGGACACGGCCTAACATTGACAAACTGCCCGTTTACAGTTCGCTTCAGACTTCATTCATTTAAAATAATATTAGAAAAAAAAAACAAACTATAGTATATTTTTTTATTGGTTCCCCTTCATCCATAAAGGCAATGATATTCTTAAAAACATGAAGTAACTTAAAATCCATACGCAGAAAGCTTTAAAGTACCAACATTGCGACAGTTAACTGTGTACGAATTCCATTTAGTGGCGAAGTGAAAAATCTTCATAAGATAATTGATAAAAATTTCTTTTTTTGAGGACCTTAACTCAGCCAAGTTAGTCGGACTATTACGAAACTTCTCACCCACTGCCACTAAAATTCAGCTAGCTCAAGTTTTACTCTTCCCTATAATTGACTATTCCGAAAGGGTAGGAAAGGCAAAGTGTAGTACACTCAAACGTTTCACCAGTTACGTTTAAGTCCCATGGAATAAGTGGCGAGCCTATAGCCATACACCAGGTACAATTCCAGACTCCGAATCACTATTAGAAATTCTAAATTATAAAAATCTAATAGCACCCGACCCGGGATTTGAACCCAGGACCTCCCGATCGGCAGTCATGCTTGCAACCACTTGACCAACGAGGCAGCCGCTCTTTGCGTCAACTTGAGCCTCTTCAAAATCTACTTATTAGTTTCATAATTGGCTTACGAAAATATAACTATGTTTCCGAATACCGCACTAAGCTCAAGGGTCGTGGGTTCGATTCACAGACAGATTAAATATTTGTACAACGAGCAGAAGTACTATTTTCTTTTTCTGGTAATAAAAATATCTATATTAACTATAAAATACGTAGATACATATGTGGTGAATCCGCCGTCTCGTTGATCACGACACGAGCTCTTGTCGGTTACTTTGAGATCAGATGGCCGAGTGTGCAAATATCGTTCGTACAAATAGTGTTATTATTACACAGCCTCCAGCTCTCGGTTGTTTCGTGCAAATCGAGCCACCTGATGACATGCGTGTATCAAAGAACGGCCCTCGCGTTGTACAGACGCCGACTCTTCTTAGAATGCTGCGGTAGAATCTCATCAGACTCGGTTCCCATGGAGTCAATGCGATTGGCGAAACGTCGGGTGACATCAGAGTATGTGGGGGTGTGTTTGCGTGGGGAGGTGCGTGTCCGTAAGGTGTGCGTATGTGTGTGTGACGTGCGGTTGTTCTCGCTCGCTTTGTGAAACACCGCCCTTGGGCGGAGCTTCCTCGGTGACTTCCTTTGAGATCCTGTTGAGACAAGCACAAATGTATGTTTTACATTTAACACAATGTACATAACACCGTAATAATGTAGTCCATGAAGGAGATGTATGTCTGTGAATAGATTTAATAGGTTAATTATTTTATATTTATATTGAAGATTATTTTGCAAGGTCGATTTTAAACGGTCAAATCATTTTTATTCGAATATTTTAGTGCATAATTACTTTGTAAAATACTTCGAAACTAATTACCAGAAAACCTTTACCCATTCGATAATGTCAAAAATCACTTTAAAAACAATGCGACAACTATCAAAATACTGCTATAAATGTCAAAATACCCACATGTATAATATACTGTTCAATATAACCGAGAAACTCACCTAATTTTCGCTTGCGGCGCTTGTGCGAAGTGAAATCAGTTTCTGAACTAGTGCTGGTGAATGTGACCTCGAACGAAGAACGGTAGAAACGGATTGAAGGGTGCGGAGAACGGGAGGGACGTGAGCTTGTGGGAGTCGGGGCGAGGCGGGGTGCGGGCGAGGGGGAGCGGCGGGTAGCTGACGGGGACCGGGGAGGCGTGGGGGTAGGCGGAGGTTGGTTACGCCGTGGCTTCCAAGCGCTTTGGACGGGTACATCGTTGTATATTGAGTTCCTGCGCGCGGGCGCCTTCCGCGACTTCAAGTTGCCTGTCAGGGCAAGGAGCGGATGTCAGTGAATGAGAATTCTGGTTCCCACATCAGTATCCGTTTAGAAAAAGGTACTAGTTGTGAAAGCTGTGTATGTTTATCAAGCCGATTACATTTATTAAAGAATAACACACAACATTTTGACTATTAAAGATATCAGCCTCAAAATCACTCCGCCCCGCAATAGGACACAATTCATTAAAACATTTCACCAAGGGAATGATACTGCAGTGTTTTAATAAAGAAACAGATTACTGTATTTCTAATGCCTCTTGAACAAAAGCGCAAGTAACAATTAATAACAGATGGCGCTAGTTGTATTTCTGAATCTGCTAACAGAGCTTATGTTTCCACCAGCATATCAAGGCTAGTTTAATCCTCGTGTTTACCAGTAGACGTTGGCGGTAAGAGCTGTCTCACGCTAAGCAGTGACGATGTTGAGAGAAGTAATCGCGTTGTGTGATCAGTGATGTGAAAATGATGAGAGGTACGCACCAATGGCGGCGGCGGCCCTGAGACGAGTGGCCTCGATTGGGGGCAAGTGATTCCCGAGGCGAGGGAGCAGGTAGCGCAGGTAATGGTTACGTAGCGATTGCCACGACCGGACTGCGCCGCCGACAGACAACACACCGGCAACAAGTACACAACACATTCCTTTATTTTTTTCCGCACTTTTTACTCATTTAACGTTACGATCAACAAACGCATAGCGTGACATGTCATCGCAGAGGCAGTGTCTGGTATTTTTGCGCTTACATTTCTACACCATTGAATAGGTAGAAAAAGGCACGTCGGGTATTCAAGAATAGAGATATTTTGCACCTTGTGCTACCCTACCTACCTACCTCGTAAGCGATCTGGCGGGAAGGTATTATAATACATATCTACATACAAACATACCTTCACACCAGGTCGCTTATGGGATACGCAGGGAGTGCAGAGTGCAGAGAGCATATCTGTTCGCGATAATTGAACAAAATTGGTTATGTAATAATTATAGCAGGCGAAAACACCAGTCTTTGTAAAGTTCTATTTTAAAATATTGAAAAGGGTATGCAAGACTGTATACTACATACCTCGCAGGGTGGTAGCGGATCGCCTGCTAAGTTTGTATATAAAACGTAACATCATGCATGTAATCATTTAGCCTGCCTCGTTGGTCGAGTGGTTGCAAACGCGACTACCGATCGGGAAGTCCTGAGCTCAAATCCCGAGTCGAGTAGTATTAAATTATTCTAATATAGAATTTCTAGTAGTGACTCGAAGTCTGGAATTGTACCCGGTGTATGGCAATAGTTTCACCACCTACTCCATGGGACTTAAACATAACTGGTGAATCGTGGGAGTATACTATACTCAGGGGAGTATAGTATACTCCCTTACCCCTCCCCTTACCCCTTTAGGGATTACAGGCATGATGTAACGTTTTTTTATAATAATTATTATTGTCCATCTGATGTCCGGTCGCGGTGATCAAGCAATGCGCAGTGCGTACGATTTATTTATTACATCTCACACTATATCTCACACCTTGGGTATGTACATGCTGGATTAGTAACAGATGACTTGCGCGTTTAGTCAGCAAACTGGGGGCAGACGGGGGCCACGCTGGGGACTAACGGGGGCAATCTGGGGACAAGCCGGGGCAGTTTGGGGACAGCCAGGAAGCAAGCAGGCATTTTTACTCACACTGTCCAGTACGACGGCTGTGCTCCGGCTGAAGCTCTTGCCACATCCGGTTGCCATTCACCAGCCCCGCCCGCGTACTATCTTGGATGTAACTGATGATGGCGTCGTCCTCCATCGCGGAGTACTCGCGCAATGTACTCCTAGACACGTGGATATGAAACAAATTAATTTAACTTACTGCAGCCGTTTGTTGGGTTCATAGTTACTCATAGGTCTATAATATAATAATGATAATAGTATCTCAAGTAAGCGTCGAGAGAGAGCTTGTGTTGTGGTAGCCAGACGACTGGTAAACTACATGAATACATGTAAATATACACTTATATAGATATTTTATCACTCAGACACAACAAATACTTATGCTCATCTTATGAATATTTATTCTGGGTGGGAATCGAACCCACCACCACTGGCTTAACAGCCAAATTCACTAACCACTGCACCAACATGTCAGTCAAATTTTACGTCTGCCGTCAAAAGCATAGTTGCAGTAAATAGGGTTTTTGTCAAAAATTAGTTAGACATACAGCCGTATTCACGATAACAAGATCTACATTTCTATCTTACCCATTCATTTGTATTGTTATTTAAACCAAATTTAACAATCAAAAATTTGCAGTAAGTCCAGCATTTTTTTTACATCACAAAGCATAGTTACAAAGGGGACACATACTGCAGATGTTCTTATTCAGAGTCTCTCGACTTATATTACTGTATAAAGTTCAATAGAAACCTAACGAATGTACATTAAGCTCATATACTGTTTTGATCTTACTAATAATTACTAAACGAGTGATCTGCGAGATGAGATGAGATGTGATACTGCATCGATGCTTAGTAACATTCCTCAGCGTAGGTTCCAGATCACTTACCACAAACACAGTTAACTTCGATATTGCACTTAAGTATTTATTAGATCCATAAGTGATGTTAGATATATCTATCTATAAGTGCTGATTTGATACAAGAGTAAGGATTTTTATTTGGTCTGAAATCTAAAGTAACACGTAACGTCACGCCTATAATCCCCGAAAGGGTTGGTAGTGGAGTGTAGTACACTCCCATGTATCACCGGTTACATTTAAGTCTCATGGAATGGGTGGTGAGCCTATTGCCATACACCAGGCACAATTTCAGACTCTGAGTCACTACTAGAAATTCTAAATTAGAAAAAATCCAAATGTAAAGTAACTTTAGATAATTCATTTTGCCTTACATTAGTATCTGTGATTCTAAAATAGCTAGTATTGAGAAGGCTCCATAATACTTATTAAATTAACTTGAGATGAGTGATTAATGGTATTTCTGCCATTTTTTAACTAAAAATACTGCGACAATTAAGTAAAATAAAAAAAAATCGATTCTATTCCAATTTCAGTTACTAAACATATTATAATTTGTCAAATTTTATCTCTAGGTAATTTTCAAATGAAATATTGTTTTTTGTTTTCAATACATATATTAAAAACCAATAACTAATTGTTTTATTATCACTAAAGTCTAATAAAATGAAACTAATAAACAGTATAAAAGAAACTTCCTGTGTTTATGTTCCTATGTTCCCTAACAGAGAGCCTTGAGGAGGTACTTAGAATAACTAAGATAATGACTTTATTTTGTCTTTCAATAACTCTGTATTAGTTTTCAAATAATAAATAGATAGGTGCTGAGTTTTTCTTTCATTTAAGGTATCAACCATTATAATCTGATTAGGAACAAAGGATTTATGGAGGATTTTCGCACCAGAACTTGAACTGTGCTTTTCTCGAAACCATCTAGGTCTAGAGCATACTTACTGCAACTATGCTGTTGATGGCAGATGTATTCATCGTTATATTTTTAAACCACATAACACAAATAATACTAATATGCTTCTACCAACCTCAATTACCATATCTCCAATGAACTCTTAAGAACTATCACAGATAAAGATTGACGTACTCACCGTTTGGACACAGCAGCCAATCCTGCTGCCAATTTTGCTCCATTCGAAGACGACACCTTCGCGTCCTGTTCCTTCTTACCATCCCCCACTCCCCCTATATTCACTTCACTTGTCTTTTCCTGTCTATCTGCAAGTATTTCACTGTCTTCCTTACTTGTTTTCTCTGCACCTTGTTTTCGTTTTTCTGTTCCTGTTTTGTTTATGCTTCTTGTTTTTACTCTATCGTTCTCCTTTAATATCTTTGTACGTTCCACTTGTTCACTTGTTTGCTGATTGATATTTTCCTTATCATTGATGTTTGTTAGTGCTGCACGTCTGGCTTCAATCTCCTTCTGTGTCACCATATATCTTGTGCGGTATGTAGGTGCTGTGTGAGAGCTGGTCTCATCCGCGCTCCGCAATCCCAGCATCGTGATGAATTCTCTACACTCCTTTTCCCTGGTCTCAGTGTGGTGGTCGCATAATAAGCGATGGATTACTGGATTCTGGGCAATATGGACTATTGGGTTGAATCTGAAGAGGACCTGTCTCTTATAACTGTTGTCTTCGTCGAATTTTCGTAAATCCACTTTGAAGAATCTTTGGGAACTGTGTTCTAGGAACCTCCTCAGCAACTCCAAATCTTGATCCTCTATTATTAGCTCCTTGCAAGGCGTGGATACGCTATCAGTGGCTGTTTGTGATGGAGAACTGAGATGTTTACGCTTCGCTTTTAGCATTTCGAAGTACTCATCGCTTCCCAATCTCTTTCTTTTAACGCTACTGCTGTTATAATTATCAGATTTACATGTGTCTTCTAATTTTTCCAATTTTCTCTTTCTCGGCAAGTTTAGATCTGATCTGATCTGATCTGAGTTCTGATGGCAAGACTTGTGCTTCTGCTGTTTACTACTGGGCGATAATTCGGAGGCCTGTATGCGCATGTTTGCTGTTGACGTTGAGTGCACAGTGCTGATGTCGGCCTGCATGCACACATCCAACTTTCCACACTGTGTGCTCACGTGTCTTACTTTCTGCGCCGACGGCAACATCTGATTGAAGGCCTTGTCTAAAAGTCTATAACATATAGATGATAGAATAGATGTGAGAAATATTTTGTATTAACACGCATTCATAATTTTTCTGTCTAAGATTATATATATATATCAATATGGGCAATGCTGACTCTGAATATATTACTTTGCTCATTATGGGAGGCCTAACTTCAGCAGTGAACTGAAAAAGGTTAAAGATAATTACACAAAACATCACATCAATAACACAATATAGTTTAGTGACGGAATAGCTTTCAAGCAATAACTAAGTAGGTTTTGTAACAATGTTATGGCCATTTTAAATTAAAATAATTTGTAAAACACACATGTAAAGGCCAATGGCTAGATCCACAATTTGTTCAGTACAAATACATTACACAAGGAAAAATATATTAGTTAATCTGGAGAAAATGTATTCTCCGACATTTTTATTAATCTTGTAGCTAATAGAAATTCCTAGTCTCTGCCTATCCCAATAGGAAATTGGTATAACTGTATGGAGGCAATTTTTAACCATATCCCCAACATTAAGATATTTTAACAATAAACACCTGCTTTGTTCCCACATCTACTGTACACTACTTCCACCAAAATTCAGATTAGACTATTTTGGAATTTGCAGTAGTGATTCGAAGTCTGGAATAGTGTCCGGTGCATGGCAATAGGCTCACCATTTATTTCATGGAAATTACGACGTAACTGCTGAAACGTGGCAGTGTACTACACTTCTCCGCCAACTCCTCCGGGGATTACAGGCGTCATGTTGTTTTTTCGAGTTTATAGGAGCAATACCTGATTTGACTGAGTGGCGGTCCATCTCGGACGGTGGTGACGCGGCCGGCGGCGAGAGCCAGCAATCCGCGGAGCACGCCCTTGCGTCGCACGCGCATCAGCCGCCCTCCGCGCGCAACCACAAAACGCACTAGTCCCCAACCTTCGACATGCCCGTCCAATGACACTTCACGCCACCGCGCGCCGTCCCACACGTAAAATTTAGTCGCCATTCCTTAGCGAAAACCTTTTCATAACAAGTTTAATAACTGCCACAACACCAAGCGAGCGCGTTACTGAGCGCCTACGTTCTGCTTGTCCCGCCAAAATCTCTAACGCTACAAATAGTCATTTGACATTTTGACTGCCTCAACTTGCGAAGACTTTAACAGATAACTGTCAATGTCACCGTTTGAACTCTATAGAGATGTTTTAATATTGTTTTCTTTAATAAACCGGGCAGTTTGGTGTATAATTCTAATAGATTCTGTTGTTAAAACTCACGTTGAAATACTTATGTGTGACGTTTTAACATGCGTTTTTATCCGTTTTTTTGTAATCTTCACGGCAAATCTCTTACGTGTCAGATAGGAACACGGAAAAAGTATCGATAGTTGTAATATCGAGAATTTTGCGCTTCGATACCGATACTTTTGTACTTGATACTTTTTATCGGATACTTTTACTGATTGAGTACTTCTACACAAGTATCGTACGGTATTGTTCCGATTCTTTTTTAAAATGAAATAATATAGCAATAACCTCTTTATCACAGTCTGAAAAAAGATGAAATATGTCATTACTTAGATGCATCACTTTCCGTAGAACCTTTCGTACAATTGAAATATAATTATAGAAGTTGTTTTCCCAAAATTAGATATATTTGCACGAGAATATTTACCAATTATCCATGTTGGCACGAGAATATTTACTAATTATATGTACATGTTGGCACGAGAATATTTCTGCAAACATCGACAGATAGCAGATAGCTGTATTTACCTCGGATCCCAATCCTGTAATATTGGTATAAAATATAACCTCAGTAATAATTTAGCTTTACACAGATAAAGGAATTTTTAAATAGGTTGAGTATTTTACTCCCTATCCAATCATAATGAAATCTATTTTTACAATCTTACCTACAAACAATCAAAACTTTCCTCTTGGTAATATCAACATAGTTATTTGTTAAACATTAATAAAAAAAGTACTAAACTAATCTGATTTTTTTACAGTGATGTCCCTATGTCTGGGCATGTTGGGTAAGTGTGCGTACTCGTATGCGTTTTACGTAGCGCAACCCTACGAAAATCGCTGACGCCTACCGGCACGTTTTGATAGTCACCATGTGCAACTCGACAATTGTGCAATATTGATTGACGTTAATCGCGAATCATCATTCGATCGTCCTAATATACATATTTTATTTCTTTTTAATCGAACATCGTTAGGAGTTACACTAGACCTTAACTAAAAGGTCTATATTGTAATTTTTATTAATTAAATTACTGTTATAAAATTTGATTTTTTTTAATCCTCTGAGCGCAGTAAACGTACTTTGCGTGCGGGTGCCTGTGTACGTGTACTCTATTGATTTGTTAGAGAGATGTCTTTGTCAAATAATTAAAAAAAAAAAATTTTTTCAAATAACTTCTATGCTATCCATTCATTTGATATCCATTTGATAACTTAATTATATTTAAAATATTACAATGTTTCCTTTTGGCAATGGAATATTACGATTGATATCAAAACATTGATTGATTGATATAGGTTGTAGTAGGATTAGTATGACGCAACCTGCCTTGTCACGTACATGCCCTGGTTGACCGGCAGCAGCGTAGGCGGCGCGAGAAACAGTGCTCTGCCATCCCAAGCCGAATGCCCAGCGTGGGGCTCATAGGTGAAAACTCTTAGCCTACTTATCTTAAGATAGCCAGCCTATCCTATGTTTAGCAATGAACTTAGGCTAATGATAGTTCTAATATATAACACAATGTACGAACAAAAGTATATTAAACTAAGTACGGTTAGACATGTCTGAATCAAAAAGCATATGGCCGTTTATTTTTCCCAGAAAGTCCCACAGGAAAACCATAGCTAGATTTCCCGCGCTGCAAAATGTGGTGAGATATTCATAACATGCAAATATTTTCCTACATCACAAGCGTACGCCAACACATCGGCTTAGATTTTGTTACAGTGAAAACAGTTTTATTGGATCTAAACTGTTTTAAAAAAAATGATTTAGTTATTTTTCATAATAGTGGCTCGCAGTCTGCATGTGTGCTTATAGTTTATAGGCTCGCTACCTACCACATGGTGTGACGAGAAAGTAACTGATGAAATGTGGAAATGTTCTACATTCTTTTATCGACCCCTTTGGGGATTATAAACATGATGTAACGTTTGCGTTTTCTTTATTTGTTGAAAAGTGTTTTCTGGGTTCGATCCCGGGATGGTCAAACGTATTATTGGATTTGTCTAATTTGACATTCCCAATAGTATCACGGAGTTAGTTAAATTCCAATAGGCTTATTACATAGTGGAGAAATCCACAGATAGATAGCAGGAATAGACCTTCTAACGAAAAACGTTACGCTCATGTCACAGAGAACTAACGAGGAATATACAAAATCTGAAAGTCAATTGATGCCTGCAGATAGTAAAAACATTTAGTTATTATAAAATTTTCTTAAATATGTCTCGTATACTGATAACATTACAAAACGTAACGTTGCGTCATCACGTCCATAATCCCTGAAGACGCAGGCATAGAGTAGACGAGAGAGAGCTAGAGTGTAGTACATTGCCACGTTTATATCCCACCATGGAACAGGCGGTAAGTCTATTGCCATGCAGCGGACGCAAATCCATACTCCGAGCTACTACCAGAAATTTTAATATTCAATCAAGATCAAATTTCAATAATAACCAACCCGGGATGGAATACGGGATCTCTCGATTAGCAGTCGCACTTTGGAACCACTCGGCCAACGAGGCAGTCAGTGCTACAAGGCTCGTTTTTTAAATTAGGCTCGCTCGTTACATTAACAGTTATTATCATCAGTCCGTTCCAATCCATCCAGCTGAACATAGGCTTTATAGCAGACTTCAGGACACTAGACTACAGCACACTACTGAGCTCAATCTTCAGCTCCTCATCTTCAAACACTACCGGTCTCTGCGATCTTTACTCCATCTAGCTGGAGAACGTCCTACTTTAACAACAACAATGTGTATTATATATTTTATTTATTAATATACTTCAATATTAAAATATCAATAGACGATCACTTAGGTATTTGTATAACATAATAGTAAACTATATGATTGACGCTCATAACGCGATGAAAGGGTTGAAAAAATAATATAAGCATACACATGTCAGACTGGTAATTTCCCCGCGTAATAAATACCTACCTACATATAAGGATATTGCAGAAAACATAATAATACCAAACATTAAATATTGCTTTTAAAATACTTTACGATAATGTATTGAGAATTCCTTTAGTTTCGAACCGTTTCTTTTAATTAATCAGATTTATTTATTAGTGAGACCAAACAAACAAGGCAATCTGCGTATTAGAACCTCATACCTACTCAGAATTCTAGACTTGAAGTCTAAGCTCACTATTCAAAATTAGATCAAATAAAAAAACACTATGGCGCTATACACAGAATACAATTTAATTTAGACGAGAGCAATGAAACGACGACCGCATGGAAGATATGATAATGTTAAATGTTCTATAGTTAGGTGTATACAGTAGTTATTAATAAAACCATCGCGCGACTTGAGTGCGTCCGATATTATAGACAGAATCGAACGTATGCCGCTATTTTTATGAAGGCAGTGTCAGTGTTCGCGCGCTTTTGTTGATTTTTCTTAATCTGTTGTGATCTGTGCTCATAGTAGGAGTGGTTAAGGTGAGCCATTTAAATACTGGCTGATTGTAGGTATATAAAAAAAAACTCGTTTAAACACGAAACATAATTATTGCATACATTGGTAATTTGAAAGCATGATTATTTATTTAAACGTGTAATTTTGTGAAGGTGAACTCGTGTCTTTTCTCAATATTAAAAATCGAACGACAAAGAAATAGAGACTTCAAACAGCATGTTTGATCATGTAGAATTTACGATAATCTACAGGTTTTAATTCGGTCGCCATTTTGTAAAAATGCATTACTGAATTAATAAGAATCAACAAATAGTCTTATAGAAATAGATTATTGTTTAATTACGCTCAAAACCTATAGTAACTCGTCATCATCAGCCTGTCTCAATCTCCTAAAGGACATATTCCTTCCTGAAGGGTCGTTGCTCATTATCTTCACGCTGGGCATGCGGATGGGGGATGGCAGGGCATAGCCTCTCGCACCGCCTACGCTGTTGTCCGCCAGCTGGCATTTAGCCGTGACTAGGTAGGTCGCGTCATACCGCGCTCTGCCAGCGTCAGGTTTAACCGCTTTTTACGGCATTCTGGTATCCCGGCATGTTGTCGGGGTATGTATCCTTTCCCCATTATTATATTAACTTTGTATTAATTTAATTGCTGTCTTCAACAGAAACCAAAATCTGTATTTATGTTATAAAAATTAAACATCGATGAAAATATTTTAAAATAATGATATATGTTGACATGGTATTTCGGTCCACTCTGGAGAAACAAGTGGCAAGGTCAACATTATCGAATAATAGCTCTGTATAATAAAATACAAAACAATAACATTTTATTGCATGACACATAACACATCGCATTAGGCTGTCTACTCCACGATGGGACGTAAACGTAACTGGTGAAACGTGGGAGTGTCTTACACTCTGCCTAGCTCTTCGGGGTTTACAGGCGTGAAGTAACGTTTTTTTTAAATAAAAATATCATCATAATTTTATTTAAGTGTCTAAGAACTAGAACTCAATAACATGATCGAAATCTATCCAGTAGTTTCTGCGAAATGCGCGCACAAGGGCAGATCACTAAGCGTTTGATTTATACATATGTATGTGTAGATGTATAGAAAGACAGGAGGAAATAACAGCAAGAGAGGAGGAAATATAGTAAAAACAGATTTATTCCTTAAGATATAAATACATGTATGTACAGTTCAAGACCGACAAAATATATTAATATAGTCGTAATTACATATATTAGGTAGATGTTTCATTTTTTTTTCTTAACTCTCAGCCTTGTAGGTTTTAAAATCATGAATTAAAAAAGACGACTTCCAAAGTCGTCACAAACGAAGCTATAAATATAATATATTATATCAATATAGCAAACCACCACAGACAGTAGCTATACTATAATATAATACCTGCGGTCAATATCTGCACAATATGTTATGCTATACGAAGATATTTCTTGCTATATATGTTTACATATTAACGTAACATAGAAGTATATAACAGCTCCGTGTGCGGTCACTAGAGCGTGGTTAAAACCTATATATTGTAATATATATCATCATATGCCTTTTCCTCTCAACCTTTCTGGCTCCACTGTTGGAACATGAATCTCCTCTCATAATGAGAGGGTTAAGGCCGTAGTTTGCCACGCCGGAAAGTGCGGCTTGGCAGACTTCACACGCCTGAGAGAATTTTTAATAAGCTTTGCTTTATTAAATATTACAGATTCATCTGTGTCGACCTTGAGACAATCGTTCTTAAAACCGCGACATAAATCGCGTGTGTCGATTCAACCACCTAAGAAGACATTATGATAAATACATTCAGTTTTCCTGTGGTTATATCTTGTACACAATTATGATTAAAATGTCGGAAGGTCACGATTTATAGCATTACATAGAGCAAACGTCAGTTATTGTCGTAATAAAATGTATATCTTTAGTTAAGCGTTTAGAAAGCCGAATATTTCTTTATTAATCGTGTTATTCTAGATTCAAAAAATAGTGTTCGGTTGCCGAGCGTAAAATACAATTTTTTTTAAATTGTCACATCATGTTTGGAAATTTAAAAAACGCGTATCATAAAGAAAAAATATAACATATTTTTTTCCGCACACTGCTTCGAAATTCAAAAAACGGACGGTGCTATTACATACATTTAAAAAAATCATAAGAGAAAAGGGTGACGTCAAAGCTTATTAAATTATCAATAATCCACTCAAACGTTAATATTATTACACATACATATATATTCATACTTGCAATAGATTCGTGTTTGTAATTCCTTAAACGTGAACATATTATGCTAAACGTATCTTGTATTTATTGATCGTAATATTAAATATGATTTAATTTCCTTTCTAATAATCGCACAAAATTTAATCACATAAGTATAGTCGTTTTTGCTTTTGGATTCATCTGTGCAAAAGTAGATATTAGATACAATACATAAAAAAAAAAATTTTCGTCAAAAGCGTAAATAAAAAATGTTGCTTAACTTACAAACCGAGGGTATTTCATATAAACTATCCACCCCTATTTTATAAAAGATTCCTTTCTTGATGCTCACTAATGTGATTTAATTAAGTCATTAAGGCTTTGACTATTTTTTATGTCAGAATAGGAAGATCTAATTAAAAAAAGAAAGCTAATTTATAATACATTTATATGATTTCATTAATTTATTTATTTCAGCGCTCAATTTTATAGATAACGCATTGAATATACTATTGTTTATAAACTTTGTCATTATCGACATTCTTATCTCTCCACAATTCGACATGGGTTTCCCCTCAGAACGAGAAAGGTTAATAAATATTCATTACGAATAAACAAGACGTTGATTTGATTTGAAAAACGCCCGTAATACCAGCGCCATAAAAAAAAAAAATAGTTAAAAATAAAAAATGCTGGCTAGTTTATTTATCGTTTTAGCACGTCAATTGTGTTAAACATTTAATTTTAAGGAAATAATTTTATAAACGTAACTAACGGCAGAAATCATTTATTTTAAAACAAAACATACTTATTAGTCCCATCTAAACACACCAAGGGTGTTTTTAACAGTATATCACGATTTTAAACAGAACTGTTAGGCACAATTCCCACTAGGGCAGAGTCGTAGCGACGCGTCGGGACGATAGTTTCACTGTAAAAGCATATTGAGTTCTATCTCCATTGACTAACGTGAAAATTTGTATACAGACAATTGACAACGCGGTTATACATTTTGTTCTAAATGGTCGCGAGATTGCGCGCAGCAACGCCATTTCTGACATTAACTGTATACAAATATGCACGTCAAGTAATGCAGATAGAACTCAATATGCTATTAAAGTAGAAGTGTGCTATAGTGGGAATTGAGCCTAAGGATGACTTGGGCTACCTTCCAAGATGGTATAGATTATACAACACAATTACATAATTTGCTAAGTAATTCATTAATCACCGGTAATTTACATCCATTATAATGGGCCATTGCTTTTCCAAAGATTTCTTATATTTTCAAGGAATATACTTTCGGGATGAAGAGAGCTTTGAGTGATTACAAAAGTAGGTACTGAGAGGTTGTGATATATACATATATTTATGTTGTTTATAGACATGCGTTTCTTCATATATTGTGCATTGGCGTTGGCAGCCGCTAATTGCCAGCAATTGGATCCTTCAATCCTTTCTCAGATATTCGGCGACCCAAAAGTCAAATTGGAAGAGGTGAGTACGAAAAATAATTAAGATAACTCCCATTCAATTAAGGATTAACAAGCTGAAGTAGCAAAGGACTGGTCACATTTGTCGCGGAATCGATAACCGTTGGAGTAAACGTATCTTAGAGTGGAGACCGCATTTTAGTAAACGTAGCGTAGGGCGCCCTCCAGCTATGTGGAGTGACGATATAATATGCAGTGGCTGGCAGCGGTTGGATCCGAAGAGCTGAACTGAAGATAGAGCTCAATGGCGTGCTACTGAAGAGGCTTGTGTCCGGTAGTGGCCAAACTACCACGAACGGTAGCCATACTACTATATGTATGTATGTATATCTTTGCCTTCAGTTCCTACGCGATGATATTTTAGAGAAGATGTTCAGCTCCTTGTGCGGTCACTTGTGCATAGCTATAGACAATATATTTGTACATACCTACTCGTACATACCTACACGCCAAGTCTCGTACGGCGTAGGCAGAGAGTACGGAGTGATAAATGTTCCTATCCTACCGTACCTGCCGTGCTTCTTCCACATTCATAATAATTCATAATATCCATTTCACAATGTATTGTAATATGTATATTATAT
>DWEE01000065.1:0-24292 GCA_018245755.1 Parelbella macleannani | reverse complement strand
TTATAATGACGATGACGCGAGTAACAAACGAGCAGGCAATAGTTACGAGATACAGTTGCCAACCAACGTAATCTGCAGCGGATCTTAACTAAGTCTATTAGTACCTATTAGTTAAATCAGTTAATATTAGTATTAAGTGAGATTCTTAGTAAGTTAGTATTGATTTGTAACAAGGCAGTCGGAACAGGACGGATTAGTTAATGTGTTAGTTATTATGCGTGCATTTTCTATACCTATTTTTTTTTCTTCCTTAAATGTGGGTACCAAAAGCAATACGCGCGTTGCGGTCTGATCTGTTCCGATAGTGTTGCGATGCACTAGTGGCAAATTTGATCTCAAAAAATATCACGAGATCTACCGCTGGTCGTTGTTCCGCACATCGTACAGAGTACCGAACCACGGGCAATAGTTGTTGTAGTCTAAACCGTGGGGTAAGAAATAAAAGGGTTCATGTACGAGTATACGATAGTAAGCTAGAAGTTGGTAGAAAACGCCATTATGCGTTATATTTGCATTTCACCCTGTTGTATAAGTTTATTATAAACTTGTAACAAATCGAGTCGAGTACAATTGGATTTTTCTAATTTAGAATCGTTTTTGTTGTAACAAAAAGTAAAAAAAATATTAAAACGGTTATCAGTGTGAGCGTATCCGTACCGTCATGGTGCGCTCGATGTCGTTTTGTCTTCTCTAACTACAACTCTAAATCGGGCGGTATCGTCGCCAGGCTAATTCCGTGCTATCCCACAAGCGTTCCCGCTTCCTATTACGCAACAAGACAATTGGTTCCCGCTCAATGATTCATACGTTACATACAAACGTACTGGCTAGCTTATTTGTTGTACTAGCTCTTAGTGGCAGGTGAATGACTCGCGCAGGAAGTGTTTTGTCAGGCGCTCGTTACTTCCAGTGGGTGGTTTCAACCAGAAGAAAAACGTTTTGGCATTTTTAAAGCTTGCTAATGTCTTGAATTAACGACCTTTCGTCGTAAAATGTCTATTGAATAGCATTGGTAGCTTAAATGTATATATATATACATATTTCAGCCAGCCTCCGTGTCGTTTTCCCGAACATCGATCCTTTTACGGTATTGTAGTTTATTAACCGATAGTCACTCCACACATGGGTTCGATAACACAATACAATCGTTCTAGTATAATACGTGTAAATAGGTACGTAAAAATCGTTCGAATGATGTACGTATAAGACTTATAAATGCATTGGAATAGTTCGAATTATGTATAACGAGTGTAAATATGTAGTATCGCCGTGATTAGCATTGCCTACGCGCATTCGTCCGTCGGACGTTAGTTCGGCATACGTGACGCGTAGGCGACGTAGGCGCGGCGCGGTCCGTGATTGATTTAGGCGTCGCTGATTCACGATAAGATGCGTCGTGATTGCAGATCGCACGCGATAACTCACGAGTGGCTCTCGCGACGCGACGACACCGTTCTCGTTGCGATTGCAACTATCTATTCGTGTGTTAGCGCATCTCGTTTATTATGGATGAGTGAATGAATTGAATGTGTAATAATACCACCTATATTGTAGGAATTTGGTTGAAACAAAATGCAATTTTTCAAATGCTTTTAGCTAAACAATCACATAGAGAAGTCCGTTTTTATTTAAAACTAAATTTTGGCAACTTTGAGTCGAAATTGTATCTACGTACCTATAGTTCGATAGTTCGTTCAACTTGTCAGTTCATTACTACACAACACTACTAATCGTTCACTTTCCGTTCAGTGATCATTGATTGAATACAAATCAATAGAACTTACGTATGTATGTTGTATTAATTTGTGACGTACAATGAATTCGTACATGGTTTTGTTCGTAGACTCGATAGCAGCTGACCGCACTGTACTGTAGATACTTTAGGGATATTTTTAATTAGTATTTTCTTTTTTATATCACATTTTCGTGTTTGTTGGTCTTTGTTAATAAGCTTGTGAAATCAAATATTTACTGCAATCGGAAGAACCATAGCCCCATGGCACCACGGCAAGAAAATATACATCACTGAATACGCATTGCTTATAAAATCTTTGATCCTTAAATTTTTTGTAATCTTATATTAAATGAAGATATCGCAATTATTTGATTTTAAAATAAGGACCAAGTGAACTTAATTGAAATCTATCCAATAGTTTTTCCGTGATGCGCGCACAACGACAGACATGAATCATCTTATTTATATAGACAAACATGTCTGAAGAGTTAGTTTTAAGTACATTACTTGGGTATAAATGTCTGTCGTCTATTAAATTGCGACTAAAACCGACCCCATGCTACTCTTCTGAAGATTAGTTGATAATGAGGGTGCGTGATCAACACGCCGTCGGAAGTTTCTGAACGTCGCCCTAAAGTCAGTCAAGTTTAACTGTTGTTACCTACCTATCGATTATATTCACAGCCGTCCCCACCATTGTGCCATGTAAGATAATGAAAGATCTAAAGTAAATTTAAAGAAATGTATGAACGAATTAATGAAATTCTAAAGGAATGGATGAAAGAACGAATGTATGAAAAAAGTAAGAATAAAATATTTTATTTAAACGTAACATCACGCCTGTAATCCGTAAAAGGATAGGCAGCGGAGTGCAGTAGTACCTACACTCCCACGTTTCACTAGCTATCTTTACATCCCATGGACTAGGTGGTGAGCCTATTGCCATACACCGGGCACAATTACAAATTCTAAATTAGAAAAATCTACTAGTACCCCGACCCGGGATTTGAACCCAGGACCTCTCGATCAACAGTTGCGCATGCAACTACTCCACTAAGGAAGCAGTCAATATTTTAATATTTTATTTAATTACAATAATGCTCTAGTGTATGAAAATCTATAGTCAACATCTCGGTATTGGCATTTGTTGGAAATAGGCCTCTAATAACATGCCACTAAGCTCGAGCTCATCGCTGCTGCTAGCCATGTTGCGTATATCGTCACTCCTCCAAGTCTGCCACTTCTCCTACCCCTAAGAAGATTTCAAGCGTGATGTTACTTTTTTTTTAAAATAATAGATCTAACGTAACATTCGCCATGCCGGTGTCCGCACACGCCACCCGACCCAGATCTGACCGCGCCCGTTATTGTCTAACTTGACAGATGGTTTGCTGTGTATGCCACTGTGTCATCGCTGCGAGCGCCTTGCTTTCTAGATTATCACTGGTGAGTACATACCCACAATCGTTGTACGCTCTCATCGCACTGTCAACGATGACAGAGTGATACGATCGGTGTGTGCCGCGAAGAGTGGGCGATGCCCAAGCCGATTATGATCGTTAAATTAAGCAACAAACAATACACGGCGCGATGATCTCAAGGATTCTATCTATGTACAGTAAATAAATATTGGTGTTTTTTTCGTACTTTGGATTATTCCAAAGAAAGTAGTAATTAAAATGATTAATTCCACAATAAAAGGACAAACGCTGTCGGTACTTCACACAAAGACCAATAACACATACTAAAGATTATTCAGTCACACAAAAATTTAATGGCGTTATCGGTATAGATGTATTGTGACGGTTGTACCAAAGTTTTTAAACAAATGAAATAAATTAAACCTAATTATAAAATATCCTTAAAAAGTTACGTAGGTAACTGGCGCCTGTTCTATCCACACCTACGTCGAAAAAGTGTGCGCGAAAATTCATAAGCAGTACCATAAAGATCATAATTTATTTTTTATATATTTGAAAAATTTGTCAACTTAGCATTGCGTTTCGTAGCTTTATTTCAATGAAAAGACGGAGATAATCGGAAAGTTGATCAAAAATTACTAATTACTCTAATCTTGCAGGGGTGACATGCTGCGTCATGCGGTTGGTGTCTCGATGAAGTATCTAATAGGCTATTGCACTGTGTCGTTCCATACATAAGTTGTCTCAACATTATCTTCTATGTCGTCACGGTCACGGGTCTCGGTACCGTCGCGTGCCATAATAGTACGGCGCTAAAGTAACTCACACCATACGCATTATTTCTTACTACGGTGGTCCGTTTAAGGTGGTATCACACTTGGGACCGCTATTTTTATATAGATTTATTGAATATTCCAATATTTATCTACTGTTTGATTTTCGACTATCAGTCTAGGTATTGATTTGCCGCTTCGAAATTTTTTGTTTTTAAAACGTAAACGTCGTCGGGTGACTCGTTAATCTGCAAGGTCTTCATACGTTTTTCTGCCAATTTGCACTTAGGTGTGACAGATTGGGTCTGCAACTTCTCCCAATCCAGTGCCCAATTTTTTTTATATCACTTAACAGTAAGTGCATAAAACAACAGGAGCATCAGGGAATCGGTGTGCATTCATTAATACATAGAAGAATAAATCATTATATACGTAATATTTTATTATAACTTTATTGCCATATAGCATACGCGTCGTACAGATTAAAACAAACAGCAAATTGAATTAAAACAGAAAATGGGCAATATTTTTAGCGCAATTTGGCAAAAAGAGATTTTTATATTCCACTCATTTATCTTCAAGCACCAACTATATTCATATAAGAATCAGGTCGGCTACGCGTGTATGGCGTCCAAATTAGCGAAGCTGCTATCTCGCTTGTCACTTGAGACGATGTGTCTTATTAATTGCGAGTAAATACCGAAAATTTAATTTTTATTCCATTCATTAAATCGAGTGCTTTTTTCTCCGGTTGGTTCTCGTTCCAAGTGCGAAATTCAATTTACCGTTAACAGCAATCCGATCGTAGAATGCAAAAAAATGTCAGCGAATGCATATTGTCGGCGTTGATGGCGTGGAGTTGCCAAATTGGCGTACATACGACCTGTCGCTTGTCGCTTTATCATCATCATCATCATCACATAGGCCTCTCCAATAGCATGCCACTCAGCTTGATCTTCAGCTCTTCGCATCTAGCCGCTGCCAGCCTCTTGGCGTATATCGTCACTTCATCTAGTTTCTTCATCTACTTGTAAATCGATTGTACCTCTTAGTGACATAGATATAAAAATTTCCAGCCAGTTGCTGCAAATCTTGCTAAAAGTCCCACGCTGCCATTTATTCCTAATCTAGGCAAGGCCCGCACTATGGTGGTCATCTGATCACTTAGCTGATATTAATCTAATAATAATATATATTTACTAAGAATGTACGTCTGTTATACGTCCATATACAGGGCAACACCCGTGCCCATAGTATAAATTCGCGACCTACCTAACCTAAGACCACAGAACTCTAGGAAGGCGTTGTTAATATGTTACTTGTTTTAATATAGGTTAAATGTAAAATTACCCATGTATATATGTATATCTGTAATGTTGCAATAACTATTTTACCTACAACGCTTTCCTATATGTACATATGTAAGAGGTGATTATGAAACCGACAATTTTGCGGTGAAAAAAAAAAACGCAAAACATAATTACATGTGACATTGATTGATACACCATTTAAGAAGGGTTCGAGAGAGTTGGTCCGTTTATGGGCTTATTCGAGTTGATGTAAGGAGTTTAAACGGAAAAAAAATATTGGGTTTCAACAGGTGAAAATAAAAAGTCGTCTTTCATATTCCTTCTGCATATCACAAGAGTGATAAGAGTGTGGTACACTTCATTGTTTCACCAGTCATGCTTATCTTAACATGGTCTTAAGATGGTATCGGGGGAGCGCCTATTATAGTCAAACTATCATTTTGTGAAAGACCTGTACATCTATATGATGATATCAGTTCTAACCCGTGGTTTTTTTGTGCGAAACATATATTTCACATACAATAATTCATATCTTGTCTAATATATTTAGTGGTAATATTCTTGAACTTTAAAGTTTCAAACAATTTATATTATATAATAGCACGCCTAGTGTGACACCAGCACGAGCAGCGCTGAATAACAGTGCGAATAATCTAATGACATAATATGCAGTAGAGTAAGTACACTTTGCGGCACTCGTGTGCACACTGTCGCGTTCCGGTTCGTTTCGGTTCGAGTAAACAGAAACATTAAATCGACCGTGTGCTGGTGGCTTTATTCATGTACAACGGCGAGAGTGTTGAGGAGCTCTTCTGGGATTGTTCTGTGATGTGTAGAACCTTTGGGATTTCATTATAGCAGTCGTTGCTATATACACACATAGATTTAGTATTTATTATAGCGATTTATTAGCTTTATTTCTAGAATGATTGACTTTAATCCTAACAGTTTTCGCCTCTTCTTCCATGATGGGACATATACCTAGTGAATAGAGCGAGTACACAGTCCTCTGCTTAACCATTCGGATAAATTTTGGTTATATTTAAACCTTGTCACATAATCGATCATATTTTACCGTCAGACCATTAAATATCTGTTATCGCATTTGTTAATTAACAAAGTTGACTGTGTCTCTCGTTAGAATTTCGAGGTTGAGGAACTGTTGTGGAGGAAACCATAATTGGATACAATTATTATTCATTATCAGAATCATAATAATATGGAATACACAACAAACATGACTTTTGGAGTCCGGAATATTTGTAGATTTAAGATAAAGAAAAATCATTGTTTTTATATTTTTATGTTAGTAGTAGCATATATCATGCATTTCTCTTGCAAAGCATTATCTTTGCAGGAGAAGTGCCTGAGCTTCCCTATTTAGAACCAAGAGGTATTTTATAAGGATTTTCTTTAAATCTTTTCATGTTAGAGCACAGTGACACATGTAGCATGTTACGGGCATATATGCACTGATCACAAAATATATTGCGCCAGTACTTTTCTTCTTTTAACAAGATTGAAAAAAACCACCAACATTAAGTTCCCGCGAAGCGTGTCGGCTGTAGAACTGGCGGGTGCATGGTCGCGTGCGCGCGCGCCGGTGCCAGCTAATTAATACATGCCCTTCTAGCTTTTCATTAGACGCGCAGACGTGTTTTTGCGCGGATGAAGAAGAGGTAGCAGCGCAGTGTTTTTCACGCGAATGATTATACCTAAAAAACGCACCAGCTGGTTTATGAAATGGTTTTGCTATCGCGACACTGATGGCGCTAGTGTGCGCTGATGTAGCCAGTTTTAGCTTTTAGGTACGCTACAGATCTCGCCAAGTGGGCGGCAGCGGCAGGATAGGATACGAAGAGCTGAAGATTGAGCTCAGTGGCGTGCTATTGTCCAGTTGTGGACGGGAGTACGCTGATGATAATAATGATAGGTTTCGCCAAACCATATAAACTTTTGTAATCGCCACACTAATGACGCTACTGTGCGCAGATATAACCAATTTGCTATATGTATGTGTATCTCACCAAAATGTATGTAGTTTGATTTAAGACAGCCCCAGTCCACGTGTCTGTATAGTATCTAACACTTATAACAGAAATAAATATTGCTGTCTTGTGTCAATCACAACTCATTAGAACATGTTCTACACCAATATATCAACTTAATAGAGTAAAGATTTCCGCTTTGTAGTGAAGTTAGGGTCCGCTTTGGTGGCCTTTTTCTTAAATATTGTCAAATATTATTATTATTAATATATTGTCTTCGTTGTTTGTTTCCAAATCGTTGTACGACAATTAACTATCTCTTTATGTTTTTTATTCTTTTCATCCGGTCGTTTAATACCACGTCACTTCCGCGGTGGTTTTTTAGTATGCGCCGCTGTAGCGCCCTGCGCTTTCAATATAGGTAGGTACTCGTACGTCATATCCATCACGGATCTCGCTTAAGTATGTTTTCATATATGTCTCTCATAATTGGTAATGGGTAAGGGTTTTCGTTAACGTAGCACGGCGTCCACTTATTAATATTGTATTTAGGTCTCGACGTATTCTCTGCTCTATTCGTGCCTGCGAACTCATTTGAAGAAATATTTGAATGTTCCTCAATGTTATGTTTATATAGAATGTGTCGTATTTTTGCATTTGCTTTGAAAACTAATATGTCTACTATTATTTTGAGTGGACTATTTTGACAGTAAATGAAATTAGAATTAGAAAATGACCAGTTTTTATTAATATAAAATTATTATGATAATGTATTATTATCACGTTAATTCGTTTCTTTCGAAGTATTTCACCATTTTGATTAAATATTTTTAACTATATTAGGAAATGTACATATATGTTATACTCGTATTCAGTGTAAGCTTGGATCAGACTGTCTACCGCTTTTTATAGACTGCATAAATAAACATAAATTAATCCTTTGAAAAAACTCCAATCTGCTTAATACGTAGATTTGTCTAATGCAATAGTGACATTGAAATGTAAGTTTAAAAACATAGGTATTTAATTATTGTCTTCAGCGAGCACGACGGCACTTTGTTCTCTTATGGTAATACTGAATGATCCGAAAAAATAAGACTAATAATGTTATTTGACCGTGGATTAAAAGAAACACGTGCAGCTACGATCATGTTAAACAGAAAATAAAATATTTTTTACGTAGAGAATAGATCTGATACTCGCTGATGAAGGAGTCGGAAGTCTCCGACACCGACTTGTAGGTATGAAAAGGGTATGAACGCAGAAGAAGCACGTTAGGTGTTTCAGACTGATGTGCTTCAACGAGGAAGAAAACGACCGATGTCCTATTAATTTCTGCGCGAAAATCTACAAGAGAATAATAAGGTTTATCGATCAATAGATTTACTAAGCAGTAGTATCAGCGTATAGTGTCTTAAACTAAAGATTGAGAATAGCGGCCCGTGATTTAAGTATCCCTGTTATTAATATTTAGAGAGACGAGGCTTTGTAATGAAACCTATGTACATAAACGTCGAATATTCACCATGTATGTACATAAAATTTCCATACAGTTACCATGCCGGCGTACCCCTCAATAATAGATTTGTAAACTCACTCTTAGGCACGAGCTTTCAAAACGTTCCTCTATGGTCCTCGACGTGATTAATTTAGTGGCCGCCCTCTATTCCGTTGTGGTCCCTTTGTTATGGTAATAGGGTCGATAATCGAGTGCGATACGGCCGTGCGTCGTCTAGACTAGGCACTCGAGAAAAATTCATCATTTTACGGCGGCCCAGGGAGCTTAAGTGAATAACTGATAGTCTTTTTTGTTTTCCATGTTGTCGAGTGCATGCGAGAGTGTGCGGTTCGCTCGGCGCGCGGTTATTGGGCCCAATGGGGAATTGTTTGCCTTTTATATGAATATTTCCTTTCAATTAAGTCGGAAGAAGGAAAGTTCTTGCGGAAGTACTTGAGCTTTGCACAGATTTCCACTGAGGAAACGCTGCATTTTTGCCGCCAAGCGACAAATGCAAGCTGCAAAAATTGACTGGTAGAGAACGCCACTAGACATTAAGTCCACCTTTTGGTTTTAGTCTTAGATTTTAGGTGACACACTATAGAATAAATAAAAGCTTGTGTTGTTAGAGAGACCTATGCCCAGCAGTGGACGGGAATAGGCTGATAATGATGATGATGTGTTGTTATGTTCCGTTTAGATCAGCGGGACATCGTAAATAAAATTTAAGCACGAATCGTTTCTGATATCACGTAGTAAAATAGTTATATTCTTACCGCATTTCGCGATTTTCACGTATTCCACGAAACATACATATTTAGGTTTAGTCATACACCAACAAGCTCCTAGATTATGAGTCAGTGTGCTTATGTTAAACACGAATTAAGTTGGATTGGTACTTAAAAAAACCACCATTGAGCGTTCAAATACTTCAACACAATAATTAAATATGTAATGAGTATCTGTATAGAGCGCTGAAACGTATTTTCAAATGTTTTTAGAATATTTCAAATTTCAAATTGCGAAATTCTGACAATGAATGACTTCCTGTTAGTCCTGTGGTCCTCCACTCCCACCCAGGACAAATTATTGTTTGACAAGCTCTAGTATTTCCTCTGTATCTGTATTTATAATTATCGTTATAAGAAAGAACTCAGGTATTTATATGTGTTCAGCTTGTTAGTAGCTTGATTAATAGGACGAGTTTCGCCTAATTTGGAGTCAGGTGTTCACGTGCCAGTCTGACATTATGTACTTATAATATTATAATCTACTTACATATAATCTGACATGCTAATTATCTTGTCATAATTATTGATTACATTGTGCGTTAGATAAGCTCCCAGATGGTCAAAATTAAGAAAAAAAGGCGGTATTATTGTTGTATACGACCGGTATTAGTTGTATGATATGTGTTGCATAGAATTTTACAACAGACTTTGAGAGCTATGTCCAGTATTGAAATAATGTTAGGCAGTTGTGTTTTTTATCAATTTAAAGTCGCTCAGAGGAAAGTATGGAGAGAGTTATGCCTGAAGTTTCTGTAAATGATGAAACCCGAAATGAGATGATTCGACGAAGAACCAAAGTTGTCGAAATAGTCCAAAGCATTAGCAAGCTGAGCTTGCAGTGGGCTGGTCACATATGTCGCAGAATCTGTCTACTTGGTGGCGGTTGACGGACATCGCTGACTTTAGAATACTTTAGTTTTATACCGGGTACGGATAAAAAATTTTAATCCGAACCTTGGAATAAGTAGCCTTATTATGACACCTTTGACCACTGACTTATTCCCACTAACTTGTTTGAAAGCTTATTCCGAACTGGTTCGCTGGGTTCGCGCTGCATGTCTGTTATTGTGCATCTAGTGAGCGCCGTGCCGTGCTACAGCTAGCCGTGCAGCGCGTTCCTCAAACTACCCGTGCACTAATCTGACCCGTTAACGTGTGTGCACTCGCGAATGATATCAATTGGTGCGATTAAAAGTCGCCCGGAGCGCCCGTGCTCGCATACCGGCCGGGTCGTCGAACCTCACGCCCGAAACTTGTGCTGATTAAACAGAAATGCCGTTTTTTTTTCTTTCCTTTTGTTTTTTTATCTTCCGTTTTGTTTTTACGTTTCTGCTGTTCTCACCGCGCGCTTGACCGCGGATCGCGGATGGCAGATTGACAGACGCGTGGGACGTGTTAGGGCATGTCGTGTCCATTACGTGTGTTATTGGTTGTACCAATTGGTGAATTGTTTACAGTATATCACAGCTGTCGGTCTGTTTGTGCAATTCTTGAATGTTACAATTAATATTTCTTATAGAATCTTCAAGGCAGTTACTGTTACTGTGTTACCATGTTACTGTGTTATTTTATGGCGCTTACCATTAAATTGATTGTCGGCAAATTGAAATTATGATTTGCCCCGTATTACATTATTAAATGGATTGGTTATGTGTCTGCTTTAAATGTTTTACTCCTTTGTGTGTTTAGAAACTCATTCTATTATTTAAGATTTGTGAATTACTTATTGTATGAGCTTAACACTTCTCATTTTAACAATTTATCCATGTACAACATTCTAATGATTGTCTCAATACTTATCAATAACCTCTTTTATAATATAATTTTATGCACTAAATGAACCAGGAAGAAGGTACGACATTGACAGTTTGCTATTCGCCGGTCCCAAATCATAGTCGCTAAAACCGGGGTGCCATTCCACTAACTGACATACATATCAGTTACTAGACGTCATCGCCACCGTACCACTACCAATACGATATTAGTTACTAGTCGTATTTGGATTACATTATAAGAAAATAACAGTTTTAATAAAAGCGCCGGCCTCTGCAGTCCTGTACCTAATCGATCTACTACTAATCAATAAGATCCTATAAACTCCATACATCAACTAAACCTTTTGAAGTTAACAGTCCTATTCACACACTCATATTTAACCATTGTAAACGTTCATAAACGGCAATGTCTGAGTGCTGCCTGCAAATTGCTATTCTCTTCACAAAAAAAATATTACGGAACCAGTTGCAAACATATGTATGTAACGCGGCTGTTTTAGTTTTTTTTTACTTATTGCGTGTGATTGTAACATTTATTAAAATCTAGATCTAATATAATTACACGGTGCATTACAACTGTACAGATAGTGTAACATACTTTTTTCTCTTACAATAGAGTCTGTGCTCGTACCCACCTGCCCACATACTCTCACACGCTCCGTGTGAAGAGAACAAAAAGGCACAACACCTATGAAACAATGAAACTGGACGCCACTGTGAAATGCTTCGTGCAACGGTCGTATATGCATGGAAATGTGTATACACACGCAATTAAACATTTTGTATGGTAATTTTATTGAAGTATGATAGGTACATATGTATATCGTAATATCTCGTGTTAATCAAATCTACCTTCTTCGGAAAGTAATGAAGTTAAATACTATGAGAGTCGTATAAAAGGTAATTAGTTACATTCGGTATACACTCGTATGTATTGTGATAGGATACTGGTTTGAATTTGAGTCCCACACGGACGTAGCGTTCTTATCTAGTCAAATCCAGTTAATTTCAACGGTGCTGCTTTTGCAGGTGAAACCCTTTTACCAATCGCCAGAAGGCGTCAAGGGACTACTCCCGTTTAGTCATAGATACAGGAAGTATGCAGAGACTATTGAAACGTTCTTCGCGGATGTCAGCGCATCACTGATTGTTTTCAACGAGGGCTTCAATGTATTAACCATTGAAATGGCGATTGAGATTTATTCATTCATTAGTTCGGATCATTAAGAGAGATTGTTGTAAAGTCGTATAGATTTATGCAATACTTGAACAGATGCATAACAACATTGATGATGCCACAGTCGAATTACATAACAAATGCCATATTTAACAATATATATTTACGTCTCGCTCATTCCCGTATAAATAAAAAAGGGATACGTTGATATTTTAAACAAACTTTTATCCATTACACGAGTCGTAAACTAGAAACAAACTATGACACAAAACAAAAAGAGACAGCGAACAAAAAAATCGAGAAATGTGTGAATTGCTTTATTCGGAAGTGGCGCCGGTGAGCGCTCTGCCCCACGCTACGATGATATTGCTTTATGGTATGGGAATGGCGTTTCATCTCATCTTAAGTGGTGGTCGGATGCCGATGACCGCTAATAAAAATATGAAATAAAACAATAAATAGTTTCGTATGTTACATTTGTAATTGCTCACGGATTCTAAGAAAATCGTCGATTGCTTGGATGGAGATGGAGAATGGCTCGGTTCCTGCAATGTATGTTTAAGCGGAATCGCGGTCATTATTTATTTATTTATTTATGTTATATAATAGGTAGACACAGTTGTTTGTTAAAAAAATGCGCTTAATTCCGAGAAGGGACAAACGATGATCGCGTTTATACAAATGTGTATTTTTTCCTATCAAAGAGGCAGACTAATTGGATTCAATTATAACATAGATATTATAAAACAGATTTTGATAGGGTACTATTTGATTTTGGGCGCAGTCGATGTGTCGTAGTTATTACTTAATGTTACATCTATTGCATGATGTACAGGGAGGCATAATTTAAGAAGTCACATGACTAAATTAAACAACGAAATTTGTACTAGACAAGTAGAGCAAAAAGCACTCGCAAGCTTCAGAGCGGTCACGTGTTGGGGGAAGGGGGGAGGGGGGTTGTCTCATGAAAGATGAATACAAAAGATACCAGACGACGAACAATACAGTTGGAGCTGACTCGACAGTGGACTAGGGCTGAACTATGCAGCTTGTAGCATCAATATTTCTTATTTTGATCAGAAATTTATCTGAAAAAGATTTTTTCCATATTTCACTTATTGGTTGGTCGTAGTTGGTATGGTTAAAAACTAACTTCCTACACAGAATGCCTAATAATAATGGTAGGCTGTAGCGTTCGATCTTTATGTATATATTTTGATTTGGGGTTCTTTGAATTCATACCATGTTTTATTAGGTACTACAGACACCTACTATTATATATTATTGACATATATTGACTAGCACTGCTGATATGTAGAAAGAAGTTCAAAGAATTTTTATGTAATGGAACCAACAATATGCGATCTGTACAGAGTAGTTTATTTGAGTAGTAGACGAAAACTACCTCGGAAAGTTTATGTATCCATGTGTCTATATATTTGAAATATGCCACAAGTCAGACTTTTTAATTTCGGTTACTTGGAATTTTTATGTAATAACAATACTATAAAATGCATAAATTGAGCGTTTAATCTTTAACATTCTCTTATCTCGTTTGCCGATCGTGATAAATACATTCTAAAGTAAACTGAAATTAAGTGGGGTATTTCGCAAGAAATATATATGGCAACTGACACACCTTGATGTGATTTAATTACGAAGAAAGTTGCCGATTATGTCCAGTATTACAAGTTTTTATTGTACAATCTGTTTCACGTGTCAAAATACTGTCGTATTCCGTACAAGGGTCTCAAGAATGTGTATTTTATGGATGTGTGTAATTACGTCGCATTAAATGCATGTTATGAGTAAACACATCGAAGGTTGGGCGGTCGGAATTTGTGTATATGTAGTTTCATACTATTATGCTTAAACTTACCGAGGCTTAGCGGCATTTCGGGCGTAACTGTTTCAGGCCATTCACCCATCAATCAGCGCTTGGAGGTCAGATCCTAGCCCTAGAATTATCCCCTTTGACTGATATCTTAGACTAAATAATATGCTTTTTGAATCAATGATACTCACTTGCGTCTTTCAGAATTACCTTTGCGGAAACTTTCTTTCCTTCCTGGCCGGGGAAATGGAACCAGCAATATAACATTTAGCAGCAGCAGCAGCCCTGAAATAACGGAATATGTGCAAAATCATAGGCGGTGGGCTAGTGAACAATGAGTGCTGGTATGCCATCGTCTGGTCCTGGTGTATTGAACCGGACGTACATTGAAAGTGTGTCTAAAAAGACTATCGCGCTATCTCAATTGGTATCATCTAGTTTCAATGTCGGATCAAAGCGCGCCGGGCTCCGCTCGGGTCGATTTCAACTTGTCAAAAGGTTGCAAAGATCTATTTTGGCTCATCGCTGACTTTCATTTCGAATTGTTTGGTTTCGTCGCATTGAACAGGATCGTGTTCTCCACGTCGCTAAATTGTTCTGTCAGGTTTTTGTGCTGTCTTGTTATTGGCTTGTGCTGGTTTTGTTGTGAATCGCTTCGAATATTCAAACCTGGAAACATTCAATATTAGAAATTACAATGCTTTAAAGAAATAAAATGTATGAAAATGTTCAAACTAAACTTTTGTGGCATATTACGTGTACTGTATATCGCTTGTTGAGGCTAGACAAAGACTAAGGAGTTCTTTAGTTTCTTTTGTTTTATTAATAAGTTAAAGTACCGAAACCGAGCATTAACGAGGTGCGCCAGAGTATGAGAGAAATGAAATTCATAGTTCCATGAATGTAATATCTATTATGAAAGTAGATAAGCGAACAAATTAGATGAATATTACAACATGTACAGTATTGACGCGAATCCCCAAATACATATAGCTGAACCCCTAGGGGTCTGATATCCGTGAATAAGGTACTATTATCACCGAAAACGAGCGAATTGAAGCGAGCGTTTATATCGAACCCTAACTTACAGGGCTATTTAAGCACAGCCTACAACTTACGTACCTCATATAATTGTGTTACACACATAAAAACAAAAATGAATAAAAAATATAAAAACATGTTTTTCTTATGTAAAAATCCAGAAGTGTATTGAAATGTCATCAACGTCATAATCGATTAATGAAAACACTAATCCTATTCATTTTGTTCTATTGCCATTTAATGGTCTATGGTCACCGGTACCTACAGCCATTTGTAACTTCGAAAATGTCACTAACACGTCGTTATCTTTAATATGCGTATTTACCTATGTATTTTTCCGCTTTAGAGCAACATGGTGGAGCTTTATGCTGCATTGGACCTGCTTTAGTTGTGGAAGAAATCCGTGCCCAACAGTGGGAAATAAAAAGGGTTGCAGGCATTTTTCATATGTATATGTAGGTACCTATCGTTTCTCGTAAAACCACTCTCAGTGTAAAGCGTCCGAGGTCGGGCGGTCTAAACTAGATGGATGGATACCTGTGGAGCAGTTAGATCGCTTTCATCCAAACGTGACGTAGGTCAGACGCGGAGCCGTAACCGCCTCACCGTTGCCCGTCGGGTGATTTAGTTGTTAATATCTTTTCGCATTTTTAATTAACGTTCTAGGCGCATTCTTTAAGAAATATGATCTAATCACGACCATCGTATTTTTTTTTAATTAAAACTTTTTGTTTCTTCCCTTTTTATGTAGGGGTAACCACGTTATGGGATATTGCGAAATTTATTGGCCTCCTGAAAGCTGTATTGATGAAACGATTCGATGAAATTTTTCGAATGAAGTTCTTGTTTCATTATGAAATAAAAATGTAACATCACGCCTGTAATCCTCTAAGGGGTAAGCAGAGGAGTGTAGTACACTATTGCCATACACTGGGCACTATTCCAGACTCCGAGTCACTACTAGAAATTCATAATTAGAAAAATCGAATAGCACCCGACCCGGGGTTTGAACCCAGGACCTCCCGATCGGCAGTCGCGCTTGCAACCAATCGACCAACGAGGCAGTCAAATGCAGGTATTATGAAATAAATTAAATAAAAGTCATTTATTTATATAATTTATAGTTACATATTAATTAAAACGGAAATACCATTTACTGAAATTAATAACAAAAGACAATGAAAAAAACAACAAATTTAACTCATATGTCTCAAATTTCTTTCGCAATAACTTAAACATACATAAAAAATCTCCTTCCATTTATCTGCAAACTGTTCACAATTAAGCGTTTATTCCAGGAGGACATTGAGCGCAGTGAGATTTCGCGGTCTAAGACATTTAGAATGTGCAACTGTCCGACACCGCAGGACAGCAAATAGTGTGTGTCTCCTGCTTCTAAAGTATTTATTAGGAGCAAAGAGTCTACATATGTGTTGTGCATGTTCTGATATCACAGGATATTACTATATTTCAGAGAAATCAATCAATGAATGACATAATATGTCGAATTTACACACGCTCACGTCGAACAAAGTTAAAAGGGTTCCGGGTTCGATTCTCAAACCATGAAATTTTTAAATGTGGATGTAGTTCCCTGTTCACGCTGAAGGTGTATGTGTATTTACATATGTTAGAAATTAATGGGACCCGCAACACAGGGAGTCCAAGTATGGAACTCTCAGTGTAAAGGCAAGTGTTACTCGTATTTATGTATTCTATACCGATGGCTCCATACAGTCTTGCGTCATTAGCGTGTTACGTGTACCCAATTTGGTGTTGTGATGGTAATACGGAAGTGTGCTTCCTCACCGGTAACCACTAGACGGACGCTTTAATAACTAAGTAGCTGACTCCTGCCCGCGGTTCAATAAGTCACCAAGCGATTCTCGACTTTACGTTGAAGATAAAAGGGCTTTAATTGCTTGTGTGTGTCGGGTTTAAGTTTTAAACTAAGAGTCACATTGTTGCGTATTCTACGTGCGTTGGACTCACCATGGTTTATGGCGTTCGCGGCGTACGTGGGCCCGTGTGACACTACAGCGGTCAAGGGCGAGCCGTCCGCGCACAGCCAAGGTCGCGGCTTTGACCGACACGCGAAATTTGCAATAGTCAAAACACATACATTCAAAATGCACATACATCCATATAACTGTTATGACGTAATGAACGTTAATTCATATATTAAAGAATCTAGTTTCGATTAATCGTGGGAATGAGTTGTGATCTTTTGTTTCTGAGACGTTGTATTAGATACTACGTAAGAATTTTAGGAACTTGGGACTTGTAGGTTCATTGCCCCGCTTAGCTTACCTTCGGACGTTGGTAGTGTGATGTTGGTATTGTTTTGTTAATTCGCTGAGCGTAAGATTGGAATTTTTATACCTATATACGCATAATTTACCTACTGGATGTCGTGTACATTTTGTTTTCAATTTGCTCATGACAATTGTAAGATTTCTTTTAGCTTACTCTGTTGGTTCAGTGGTTAGCGAGTACAAGTCAAATGTTTTGGATTCGATACAGACCCAGGGCAAATATTTGTGTGATGACCACACGAGTTTTTTATTGTCCACGTGTAAAATTGTCTATTTAAATATGTACTTAGAAATCTATGTACGGATTTATCCGCTGTTAGGTAAGAATAGATAGCTAGACTATTCCTAATTTTTAATCTGATAGATATGTATAAAATAATGTGATAAAATATTACCATTATAATCCACAAATAATTCCTTTGGTCAGTACTTAAACGCTTTCGGCGTTGATGCCGTTACTGATCGCAGGAACTCTGTAAAGTTGAGCAATGCTGAGCGTGCTAGGTTTTTGGCTAATTTTCGAGAGCTTTTCTGCGCTTCAGAAAATAAGTCAAGTAGCTGATCCCGGCCGTTATCATGAGGTGAACATAGTTAACCCGTTGAAGGAGGTAGGAAGCGTTGAAGCTTTTAAAATATTTGCTACACAAATCGGCTCTCAATCAGTATATCCGGCAATCCAAATCGGCAAATAAAGTCCAGGCTTTCGAAACTTGTGAGTGAAACCTCTCGATAGCGTGGAGCGCAATAACGTTGTAACTATTTTCCCTGGGAGTTATCAGATCCACCAGCCCTGGTTTAGCATTCAAGGTCATGGACTACTACTTCGAGGAGGTAGTCAAAATTAATACAGTCGGATATAATACAAGAACCTGTCAAATTGTTGTATACATAAAATGTCTCGTGCGCGTGTGCGTAGGATGTGTTATCCCAGTTTTTAAAATAGCAAGCGTTCTTACAGAACACTGATTGTATTTTTTCTTCACAATTGGTGTGACGAGCCCAGCTGCTCTGTGCAGACAGAAAACAGTATAATTTACATAAATACGAAAAACTGATGCTGTAAAATATAAATCGTCTATTTGCTTTGAACTTCAAAAATTCTGGCCGGGCGAGAGTCACCTTGTCCCTCCCTAGATTTGAACCCTAAGAAAATATTTACATTTGGAGCTCAAAGCGATTTGCGCAAAAGATTTCGTTTACAAGCTTTTTTAATTTTCTCCCTTTCTAATCTTTGGAGCTTGTTATTTCTTGCCACATCAAAGCGCCGTATACGATATACTATTACAATGTTGTCAATATCAGACATTTCAGACACTATGTCACTTTGTGTAATCGCGACACATTTCAGCTTCTCAAAGGACTCAATTTATGTCTCGCGCATGGTATCTTAATTACATGTTTGCTAACAATAATTTACCTAGTTACCAGTTTCGTGGTCGTTTTTGCGTTTTGGCCGAGGTGTTGTCAAACCTGTTTTTGCCCATCCACATGTTTGATTACATCTAATTATCTCAATCCTTAGGAGTAGTAAAGCGTCTGTAACCTATTTATATCGTATTGAAAAGACACCTATTATTAAAAGAACTACACTCATACTAACAGCGTCACTGGTACTTACAGTTTGTTACCAATCAATACCTACTGACCAATAAGTTCTATTAGCAATTAACCAATTCCGTAAGTCTTATTCCCACAGTCCTACTCGAGGTCGGTTAGAGGCGTCTGTGGGCGGCAGCAACCATTTGTGACTAATACCTCGTTTTATACTCTGCAGATTAGACTAATCAACAAAATCCAAAGTAATAGTAAAAATATAACGATAATAAATATTGTACATGATAATGGTTATGTATGAGAAACAGATAAAAAAAATATGTTTATGAAATGTACCTTAGTGTCTTTGTATGTTGGTACACTTAACGCACCAAAATTACTGGAAGGGTTTAATTAAATTTAAAATTTAAGAACTTCGTGTAGTGTAATTACTATCGAGGTTAATACGTAAAATAAAATCTACGCTGGGAAACTGTCTTAGATCCACGCGAGTGTGAAAGAAGTTCGTAGGTATAATTAATTATTATTAAATCCATGTAGACAGTTCAAAGAACCAATAGCTTAAAAAAGCTTATTAATAATTGTGTATGAATCGTTTCCGGTTCAGTTGGCGATCCATCAGCCCCCTTCACCCTCTCCTCCACCCCGGATCAATCACGGCTGAGTTTTCTTTTGGGCTATAAATCTATAGCGTACCTTTGTGTGTCTGGAGTTCTGGGGCATAAAAATCAAAATATTTCTATATGAAGTTGTATATTTATTTTGTTTGTCACGTTGACATGGAAAGGGTTGTGTATGATACTAAATATATAGCGTATTTAGAACATCTTGTATATGCTTCGTGTACCATAGAAGGTTTCCACATACATACATACTTCACGCCAGGTCTCTTACGTGGTAGGCAGAGAGCACGGAGTGCTAAATATCCCTATCCTAACATACCTGCCGTGCTTCTTCCACATTCATCAATGTCTTCATACATACACGCCGGTTTTGGAGACTTAGAGGGATTCTATTATCTTTTTTCCTTTTTTATACTTTTCTGAATGATTTTTTTTTAAATATGTTGTCCTGGGTCAACAAAACAAAGCTATCGACAAAAAAATGAAACAAATCTACTATTCCGTCTATCGCTTTTCCCTCCCCGGTTCAGCAATCAGGGTCATTAAATACTGAACGAATGGGCCAGTCTTATTATTGATTTTTCTATTGTTTTATTTATTCGGTATAACATAGTGTAATGTACCTATACCTATTCTGCCGATTAATCTTGAAGGCTTTTTTGGGGCAACCGAATGCCAACCAATTTGCCACGGGATACACCTACGCGTGCCATTTGCATTCGCTCCAATGTGCCTCATTATGGAGCATTCGAGCGTAATACGACAAAATTCATCACCAGCATCAGTTGCGGTCAACTTGCTACGTCGAACTCGTCAAGCCTAATTTGAATGTTTACCGAAACAATTTCGAAGTCCACTTAAATTTGTACTCTCCTCTTACACCGAAAAAGAAACACGATAAAAACGAGAACAGGAACAACCGGCGAAGCTAATGACTGCTCGTCTGAGGGCATGTTGTTGCGTACGTCAAGAATATTGTACGTCTTGGAAGTAATCCAAAAACATTCGCATTGAGAAAACCGCGGTGAAATTATTCACGCGAGAACGATTTTAGGACTCGGCCGACGGACAGTGGTGATTGAGTTATGGACTCTGAACAACGTTCTCTAGTAACATACAATACTAAATTAAGCCTGAGCAAAGTTAAAGACAATGAGGAAGGTGAACATAAAATCAGTACATCAAAAATACTGTGCTGTGTGCCGTTTGGAAAGATCTTCTCAGCGTATCACCCTTTAAATTCTTTAACAATATCAATATCTTTAAATATTGATAGCTTGTGGTATATAGATATGTATGTAGCTCTTTCACTGTTATTAAACACTACTTGGGTAAAAAATTGGATGAGTAAAAAGAAAGTGTTTCAGAGCCATTACTATCAACCGTAGCCTTGGCATGTTTATATAAAACGCGTCCTTGAATGTTTGTTCGTTATTGAAATTTATATTTAGTTTCGATCCACAAGGGTTCGAGGAAAGTCATGCCTCACAACAGCGTGTTGCCCTTCATATCATTTCTGTTTGAATAATGACCATTTTGTAAGTGGGCTTGATGATATATTACATCGTTGTATGTGCACAGGGGAAATTGGACGTTTATTTTCATAAGCCTTTTTTAAAATTCAAATCGTTCATAGGAATCGGAACTTTTTTCCACTACTATTGTTTTTCCGTGGAGACCCATAGCGCTTATATTTTGGCCAATGTTATCCAGACGCTAATGCATTGAGTCCGTGAAAATCATGGACCGGGAGGATCTATTCTCGGGAGTCGATAATCGGGATGATTATTTCGTTACAAAAGTTAACTGTGCGTTTCAAGAAATATTCGAATGTTTTTTAAGAAAATAGTTATAATAATAACGATATAACAATCATGGTAGTAATAAGATGATGACTAGTTCGTTGTATTCTAATTTTGCATACCAGCTGGATGACGCAGCCTCAATCTTGTCGCTGGTTGACGTCACTGCGCTACTGGATGCAAGTGGTTTCTATTCCCTTGATTGGCGATGACAAACTTGGTTGTAATTGGATGTGAATGATAGTGAACTGAGTGAACCCCTGGGAACCTATTCGCTGTCTTGTGTGAATGGATGGAACATGGCACGATTGGTAGTACCTTTAATTGATTTTCTAAAAAATATCTATGAACCTTCGATTATAATCGTTCGATTTTTCGAGATTGGTGCTACTGAAAATCCCGAAAACTAGGTTATCGTTCTGAGATTTTGATAACATAACAACCAGTATAAGCTACTATTATTAGAACTCTTTATTAGTACCATAAAAACAAAAATCTTTAATAATAACTTGTAAGCACTAGGCATACAAAAGGTCGCTTCATCGATTGTCAACAAATTCTTTCAAGCAATCATCGCCCATAAAAGTTGAAAAGAGAAAAAAAGAAGACATTCCGGATGTAATGCATCAACATGCAACAGACAACTTATAAAAACAAACAAATATGCAGACCCTAAATAGATAAAATTTCATATTCACAATTGACGTAGTGACCTTTGTACCAAATTGCTAATTAATTCAGTTGCACGTAAAATGACTTAAGCGTGTGAATACTAATTACTTTTTGATGTTAATTAGGTAATGAAGGCTTAGTTCATTTTATGACTTATTTATTCTCCTGTGAACTAATTTCATAACTAGATACAACTACAATACTCACGTACAGATAACTCGTCTGAGTCAAATCATTTTATTCTAATCTAACCTGGGGTATATTCATATTCAGGGCATAAATTGACGTTTTTAACGTAGTAAAAGATAAGGAGAAAGTAAACATAAAAGTTTTCAAAACATATTTCGAATAACAAAGAGCTCTACAAATAATGTGTAAACGAAAACAAAACTAATAATAATGTATCCCAAATAATCTGTTCGACACAAATGCTAAAGATAAAGTACAGAGAAGAGAATGTAACACGTAATACAGTAACATGAATGCTTTTTCAGACTTTGGTCAGTCTCCAAGTGGATAGGGACCGGCCGCAGTCAATGACCGCAGAACAGTTCTCTTTAACTGTTGGCTATTCCACTGGACACGTTGGCAGAACATTAATACCGCTGTAAAAATATCTCGACGTTGTGTATTTTTGTGGATTTCCAAATGTAGATCACACACGAACCTGCAATTACTTTAATTCGTTGCCAAAAATATTGCTCAACGCTCCGTCCGAATTGCACTCAAACCGCAAATTCGTTCACACGAAAACGAAGCTTAATTAGATTGAAACAAGATCTTATTAAACGTTTTGATACTGCTCACACATTTTAGTTGAGAACGTTTAATTTTCAGTAATTCCACGAAATTGCGTTTCGTTAATGCCACTAATAACTTTGTGGTTAATATTACGGTGCATAGTTTACATATACGATTTCACAGTAGCATTAGTTTGTTTGCCAAATACTCTTAGTGGCATAACTAGGTTTTCCTTACAACATTTTGGAATCTCATATTATCTTTCCACATCTCATTGCTGATGATAGGTACGAATGTTTGCATTGTTGTCTTTTATGTTTTATGTTGAAGGTAGTAAGTAGGTAGATCAAGTAACGTCACCAATTACTATCAGCCAAGACCTAAGTCAAGGTCCTGTTCACACAGATGATAACCTTTAGCTGATTCCGGACAGGAATTACAACTCCAAGGTTTCTAATCTATCTAGAGATCTTTTCGGCCATTTTTGCAATAAATAAACATGTAAAGCTCCGCAGCGAGATTAGAAAAACGAGGTACAACCTTCACATTTAAGCCACATGTTAAGTGTTATGACCAATATCTTAGGATTATCTTTTATTGATAGTAAAATCTATATATAGCTTATTTATTTAAATGTTTTATTTATATCTATAATATAAAAGCGCAAGTCGGATTTATGCTACAAACATTTACTGCGCTCTGTACGTGTCTGTTTATTATTACTTATTATTTCAAAACTCAAAATATAAATACAAACCCATTATTTCACGATAAAATAGACGACAATACGTTTCATTCTATTCAACTCAATATTCTCTTTTAGCACTATTGGGTGTATAATACATGCTCATATATATTTATATTTTCAGCACCTTTGGTCTGCCTTGCGCCGTAATATATAGTTAAATTATTTAATTCGTAAAAATTTTCGAAAGTCCTCGTCCGTCCTTATTTACTTGTTCAGTGGAGCACAAGAATTTGCCAGATCCCACGAAGCACTTGGATATTTTATCTCTAATCTAGATGTGTCTAGATTTACATACAAGATCTCGCCTAAAGGTATTTTTCCGCGACTAATCTCTTGCCAACTTCGTCGGGGTTCAAGGTTGCCCGTGGCGTACGAATCGTCTCTTACTCTCCACGGAAATTACGCATTTAATCAAGAAATGTACCTTTTGCCGCGTCTTAATCTACTCTGTCAAGTTTGTTATTTCTCCTACAAAGTATTCCTTTAAATTTATA
>DWEE01000064.1:0-24315 GCA_018245755.1 Parelbella macleannani | reverse complement strand
CAGTACTAGACACTACTCATTTACTTAAATATTTACCCGCGCAAATACCGCAGGTGGGCTTCTCTGCTAAGTCGGAAAACTATAAGAAATACATTGAAATTAATATTCTTGTTTCAGTGTGAAGTGACTGTGAAGATGGATCCGTCGCGGCGGCAGCGCACCCAAACGAAGGCCACCGCGGAGGAGCAGGCCCTCGACCAGATCGCGAGAGAGGTGAGAGCTGCATTCACACCAACTGGTATATTTTAAGTTCTAGTTTATTTTATCCATTGCCCATTGTGAAAATCAGACGTTTTTAGCGCACCTCAAACTTTCGTACCTTGCCATCAAGTAGGTACATATAAACATTAAAATTCTTGCTTTTCTACGTATAATCTAAATTATTAATATCGGAAAAGAAATTCTTTTTATAATTCGTCTATCCTTTCTTCAGACCTTCTCAACACCCCCTATTTACTGTGGAGGTTTACAACCTCCCATTAGCTTCTAACTTAAATCACAGCTACAGCCTAGTTTAAAAACGGTTTCTCACCACATCGATCCTTATAGCAATAACAATAAGAACGAAACCACTCACCTGTAATCCCCGCTCGCTCCCAAAGTGCACTATGGATACCTTTGAGCCGCGCGCCCCGCTCCCATGCCGCGCACTGCACACAGCCGCCGCGCCAGCGCCAAAGGACGCGCTAACTATTTATTTTCGTATGTGTACTAGATCTTGTAATGCTTCTTTTTGGTTTTCGCCATAGGTTAATTTGTATGTGTATTCACTGTTGAATTTAAGATCATCTTGTAAATTTTTTAGTTAACTAATCAAGGCTTATTGAGAGTGCAATAAGACCGGTCTGTGCCCACCTCTGTACAATTCACTTGCTAATAGACGCAGTGAAATAAGAGCGTATAAAAATAAAACTTCCGCGTGCGAACACCTCCGCTCGCAAGTACCCGAAGTGAGAACGGTGATTGTTTTATTATTTTTGAACCTTTCGTTGATTAATAATCACACAGCTCTTCGATACCGGCACGCGTGTATAAGGAAAGTTAATCATAGCTCGTAGAAGAAGGGTTAAAGTACCTAATCGTTTACTAAATAAATAATACAATAATTCATGTAATATGATTTGTCAGATAGTTAATAATTTAAAAGACGTTACGTTAATGTAAAAATTAAAAAGAAAACAAATTAATACAATTTAAATCCTTTCTAATGCAAGGATTAAAACAAACAATAATTTGTTTGATAAGATTTCTACCTTCGATTTCACCGTTAAGGTTTTTTTATATAGTGTTTTTTTAGCCTCGGATATAGGACGTAGAACGTGTATTGCCTATGCGTTATTGTCTGTGCCGTTGTTTGTGTAACGTATCGCTTCTGAAGCATTCCGACCGAATAAATAAACAAACACTCGGCTCGATTGATGATCCTTTAACAGCATTATATCTTATCGTAGCTTAAGCTCCTTATAAGATCCGTCCTATCTTCGATCGAATTGATTAAAAATCGACTGTAAGAATTCGTATTTAAGTTCCAGTAAGAATAATTGCATAGTCAAGAGACAGTCGATAGTCAAACACACGTCAGTATGAGTCGATTCACTCTGAAATGCTACCACTATTTATAAAGATTAACCACGCCTTTGGTGATACTCCTTTTGCTGCGGGAACTGGACGGCCGATAGCTCTCCACTCGGAGTAACGCGAGAAATGCAAAAGGAGGAATACGAAAGGAATTTCAGAAACAAAACCATTTGTTGTTTGTTTTTGCGGTTGTGTCTTCGAACGAATTGTTCTGGGAGATGTGTATATTGAGATGAATGGTTGATATTCTATTTTTGTACATAGTCCGTAGTTGCTTTGCAATCTGTATCTATAATTTTAATCCACAACATGCCTGCACGTTTTGTTTAATCGTAGTTATCATCATCATCACGATCATCCCATTGACAAATTCTGGACGGTCAAGGTTTCTCGCATTCATCATTATTTATAATTTTCCTACAGCCAAAACTACTATTGGCAGGTCTGTTACAGGGTAGACAGAGACTATAGAGGACCAAATAGCCCTAAATATTCCAGGACGAACAGAAGCAGAAGAAGAGCAGAATATAATTGTTAATATTATTGGATATGGAAATAGGTCGCGCTAGTGTCATCTGCGCTCACGAGCCACGAGATTAATTTTCCCGTCGCGACTGCTGGGTGATGGCTGAAAAAATAAACACCTCATCGGTATTTCAGGAACAGATTATGCATTGGATTTTGGAAGCGACGGGATCGTTTAGGGGAGTGAGGGCTGTACGCTCATAATTCACTTTCGTTGCCATTTTGGGTGGCCTTTATTCTTTTGGGCGTGATTTTTAAGTAAATAAGCGTATTAGTTTAGAATATTTGTCTTGATGACTTGTTACATATAATCCTGTGTGAAAAGTTTCACCATTATAATGTATCAAACTAATCTTTGATAGTCGTTCGGACCTGGTTGGCTGGTCTTGGTCTGTGGTTCGCGTTTCTCTTTTCTTGTCAGTTCACTGACAGTAAAAAAGCAATCCTGTGCTCAGTGTGCCATTCGTTGGAGTCTCACAATTTCATGTCCAATCTCAGAATATTGTCAAGCTTAAAATTTTTGTTATGTACATAATCACGAAAATAGATTAACATGAACCAATATGAAAAAAATCGTTTTTTGTCTTTTGCGAAACTGTCGTCAGAATTGACTTAAACATTGAAAAAGTTGCCTGCACTATTTAACACTTTTGTCGTTATAAAAATGATAGGTTGGTAATCCTGAACCTATTCCAACAAGGAGACAACATACTAACATACGTTATAAATTAACATTACAATTGATTCCAAGGGAGGCAAGCGTCCCTTGCTTGGCTTCTGGACGTGCCGGGCTGAGGCCGTTGACTCCAGCCTGTGCGAAACTGGGACACTGGATCGATAGAGCGCCGGTCCTCTCCCGAATGCCATATACTACAGTTATTCCAATTAGATATAGGTTATTTGTGATTTTATTATTGTCCTCAAATTTGAATATTGGTTATCCTATGATCTATCAAGCTTTGTAATATTTACCCAGTACCGATATAATCGCATTAATGTCAAAGTACGTAATAGCTTAGTGGTTAAAAATTTAGTTACTCGCTCCAGATGTCTTGGCCTCAAATCCTGTGTTTTAAGAATACATATTATTTGTTGTAAAGAAAACTTAGCTAAATGTAGCCTAATGTATTTAGTTTACCCTAAAGCGTAAATATTGTATGGTTATTTTAATTAATACTTAAGAAATACGAACTCTAGTGTCTTCAAAAGGACATCGGATCGATCGATCTTTATTCCCCTGTCCCAGAGAGCACCTCTTATCTAATACAATCGACATGTCCATTTAAATGCAAATGAAAATATGCGTATTTTCTTTATAAGCAATTGTCTATCCATAATTAGCATTATCATCACCATCGTCAACCCTTATATCATGCCCCTGTTAGATATGAGTCTATCCTCAGTATGAGAAGGATTACAGTCATAGTGTGCCACTCCGTTTAATGGAGTTGGCAAACTTCACAGGCCTTAGCTAATCATGATGAAAAGCTCCAAAGCGTACAGCGGACTTCCATCTTCAGGGACGCTTTCCTCTCGGTGTTTTACATTAGTGTCATCCGTTTTTAACCTATGAATTCATATGCTTACACATATGTACGGATCTATGTATGTATGTATGGATCTATGTATGAATGTATGCAAGCATGTCTCTATGTTATCAGTGAGTTGCAACGTGGCTATCAGGAACCGGCCGCGACGGAAACGGCGCCGCACGCCGCTGGCTTCCTCGAACGACCGCGAATAACGTTCTTTGAGTTCGCCTTGCCGATGTGCGTTGATAGTGTGTTCGCCATTTTATACTCACTGTGTTACCCCTTTTATTGCGTCATATGTTATCGACCTATGTGTTACGCACCGCGCAATAAAATTTTAAATTTTTTAGCCTTCCTTTTCCAATATTATTAAGCTCGCACCGTTTTAAATAATTTTAAGCCTACCACGGGAATCAAGAGACGTTGCAATAATTTGACTCACGCTCGTTAAAAACATTGACATAAATAACATTAATTGTAGAGTTGTATTATATGTTGTATGTATGTGTATAGGTTGTATGTAATTGTACAATTGTAGAGTATAAAACTTCAACTCCCACGCAAGTCTGTGTCTATATCGAATGTAGGGCTATAATTTTTACAGACATTCAAATTCAATGAATTATTACCCAGTAAGGGAGCTCGCGTGACGATTTAATAATAATCCAACAGCAAAATGTACCGTGTCTCACCGCGCACGCTTTCATGATATTTTTTCAATGTGTTTAGTTTTTGTAATAAATGTAGCTGCTGTACCAAAGATATTATAGCATTTTTGAGCTTCCTTTTATAAAACAAAATAAACCTTGGTATAACCATATACTCGTATATGCCTATTTTATATGTTCTCACATAAAATAGACAAAAAGGTAGTAAGTAGTATTCGGTACATAACGTAAAATAGTTCAAAAATTATCCTATGTTCAAGCAAATATGTTGCTATAAAAATCACAAGTACCTACATAATCATAAAATTTGTAGAAATTTTATGATTATGTAGGTACCTGGCCTCGTCGTAATACCAAAGCAAGACACTGAACGAAACCAATCATAGGAAGTCACAATCGTATAGCTGTAACGCACGCAGTCAATCGTAAAATACACAAAAAAAAACCACGAAACTAATAGAATTGAATAAATGATCGCAATACAAAAAGCTTTTGAATTTATTCCCCTACATTCTTACTACTTTTCTAATTTTTTTATTTGAGAACCAAACAATATTCTCATATATACAATTAATTTTAATACGATTAAATTATATACAAATAGGCTTAAGTTTCCTCTGATAATTAATACATGCATATACAAAGCTTTAAGGGTTTAATAGAGCTTGTAGCGTTAACCTTTTTCATTCTGAAACGAGAATCGTGTCCAACGGCGGAAGGATAAAATTGTTGATGATGATGAAGAATTTAAATACGTATGATTATTGAAAGAAAACTCAAGCTTAATTATTTATTATATAGGTGTAACTTTCAAAACAGAGAGTATAGAGTTTAGAGCATCCGCTCTATACTCTGTACTCTATGCTCTAAGCGGAACTACAGGTCGAGTGAAACGTGTTACGACGATAGACGTATAGAGGATATTACAATTCACGAAAGGCGGTCGTAATGACATAAGCGAATCAATCTCATTCTGTCACGTCTTTTTTAATTTTGATTACAACCACTCTGATTTGTTCCATATTTTTTTATAGTATATTATGTTACATTACATGAAATACAAATCATTTGCATGATTCACTAATGACAATTATTAAAATGACTTGTTAATATTGTGTTATTTGATGTAATCCTACGGTAAAATCGGATAGTACAATATTAATATGGGCTCCAAATATCTTGGTAAGCAAACTTTTCATTATCCCTGTAAGTAGTATAGTAATATCAAATCACACACACACTGGTGGCCCGTCTGGTGACGTCAGCGGCATCGATCTGTCTGCGCCCCCAACCCCCATCTGCCTCACGTTGAAGGCTGATGCAATTGCGCAGTATCTGGCGAAACTCGTATCAAATTTACACAAAGGTTGAATTCATTTCAAAAATACCTTTTTGCTTCACACCGATTTATTTTCTAGAAAGGTTTCCTGAAATAAAATTTTGTGCCAATGAAATAGTTTGTCCAAGTTGAAACGGGAGCGTTATGTAATTTATGTTGCTCCGATTACAAATATCTATTCATACAGAGTTAACGTGTTCTTCTACGTTTATCATGTATTTTATTAATAAAGTTATAATCGAATTTTTATTCATGAGGGAAGTTAAACGCAGTTGAAAGCTTCCATTTTTAATTAACGTGTCGTCAACAATACACACAAGAAATGCATTGTTTAAAAAAAAACCGGTCTCCGGTAGCGAGACATCCAATTATATATGAGAAACGTGAAAGTTGAAAATTTCTCATGGACTTGTCTAAATCCAATTCATGAATCTTCGCCACATTAAGGTTGATACTCCTATGGAGAATGTTGAACATTTTAATAAACCGCTATATGTGTGTATACTTGGTACATGTATTTTTCTCTATACCCATTTTGATTCAGGTATCATCTCCATCAGCTTTTATCATTCCCTTTATTGATGTTCTCTTAGATATCTTTACAAGATTCAAAACCGGAAGGACATTGGCGCAAGCGTTCTTGAACTGATGCATTTGGCGCAACTCATTAATATGAAAGAGCCTCGCTCCTAACGCGATTGCTGCTTAGGTGGCATGCCATTGTGCCGAGGGAGTCGACGTGCCCGAGATGTCAACTCACGAGGACAATAGTTCAAGTGCAGCGATGCATATAGCAGTGTTATATTTACGATACAAAGAGAAACTGCAAAAAAGAAACTTAACAAACCGGCTGCTGGCCAAATGTAACGGTTTCGGAGCAGCCTTCGCTTGTTTTCGCCGAACGAATCGACATCCTTTTACTGGCCATAATTTAGTTCCGCTGCATTTACGTAATATTCATGTACATACCCGCGAATGTATGTAGAATTTGTTGCGTGAAACATTTACTGATATGCTAAATTTAAAAATTATTGCGACATCGACAACGGCCAGTTATCCGCAACAGTTGCGTGGCCTGACCTACATAGCGACACGGGAGATTGTCATGTTGATATACATACGTTTAAATGAAGTGATTATCGTATGTGACTTAATTTTAAAAAGAAAGGTTGTACGTTGTGCAATATTGTAATCTGCGTTTTCGAGAAGCTCCATCGCCAGCCGGTCGTTTCACGCTCCCGTAGGGCCAAGGGGGGTTGCTCGGTTGGGCGGGCGGACGGTGGGGCGCGCTGGAGTAGGGGGGGCTCCAGCGTCAACGACCGAGTCAGTCGTTGGCGAGCGAGAGAGGAGCCGACCCATGCACCCGTGCAACTTTTCTCTCCCTATTAACGACCGTTCGATTTTGCATCGCGTCGGCATCTCCGCGTCGATCGCTCGTATTCCTCCGCGTGCTGCCGGTGAAGGACGCGCTCTTCGTTTCGTTCGATTTTCAACGCGATCAAAGTTGAGGATTATAAATCGCGTTCCGCCGTCGTGATTAATTGACTTATAGTGCACGTGCGACCGAAGCCGTCGGCGTCACGGTGACGGGTGTCCCTCGCCGGTCTCGGTGACACGCCGCGTGCGAGACTGCGTCGATTCAAAATAGCCGGATTTTTATTTATGAACGATGCGTCAAACGCTGTAGTGGCGACAGCGGGTGAATGATGTATACATAGTTTTGGACCGATACGGTTTTCGATTTTCTATTGAATTTGAACAAATATGGTAAAATTAGGCCTCGCGATGGTGGTCGGCGTAGCGCCTGCATTAGTGTCGTGGTGGCGTGGTCAGGCCTCGTGGCTGCCGGTGCCTCTCATGACCAATTCTTGTTCCGAAAAGGTGCCAAAACTTTGGCCACAGCCACGCTCGCCCTCACTCTCTGACTGTTTGGAGAGTTCCAGCGATGAGGAGTCGGCAAGATCAGTCGTTTGTCACGTTAGGCCTAAATTGGTAAGTTTTTGAAGTAATTATTTATTTGGTCTATAAATGTATAAGTGATTTTAAACGTAACATCACGCCTGTAATCCCCGAAGGGGTGGACAGAGGGGTGTAATACACCCCCACGTTTCACCAGTTAATTGTAACCAGCATAAGTGATTTTACTATTTAAATTTGCTGCGGTTAATAAGGATTATAAATTTACAACTTTGGAGCGCAGATCTCGATGACATTTTAAAACTAATGAGACAACGCAGAATTTTTGTGACAGATTGAATCAGTCTCCAACTCTCCAGAATGAATTTAGTACAAGCAATTATACTCCTTAATTTATTTTATATATCCCTATCTCTTTAAAAAGCTAATTTTGCAGTTTCATTTGCGTGTACGTGTTTCTTTTTAGCTTTTTACGAAATTGCGTCGTCGCCGTCGTGACCGGCGCCCGCTGACTTTTTGCGAACATTTCATTTGCAACATCACTGTGTCGAGAGTAGGTACAGCTTTTTTGTACCAGCGCGAAACAGGTCGCTGCTTTTAAGAAATTTGGGAGGAATAACCAACTATATTTGCCTTTAATAGTCATTGACGTTGTATTAACAATATCAATATAATGTATCTTTATATGTTTTAAATATAATGTAATTGAATATTACAGCACTTTTTAAACATTGATTCTCTATTTTCCATTCTGCTGTCGAAAATTCACATTTTCATTGTGGTATCTTGTCGATGTATATTCTCTCCTCTTTCAACATTGTTGTCGTCTCTGTACTCATTAGATAATCATCCAATTTTTATATTTTTTTTTGCCATTTATTATCTTTATACGAAATTCTATTGGAAGAAAATAATTGTAACAAGAAAACAAAAAACGAATTATAAAAATGTTTAAACCATCTGAATTTCTGATAAAATAATGTAGGTACACATTTGACTAGTACCACCGCAGATCTGTACAGAGTAGACATATTTCTTAAAATTGAATTCTAGAATTCCCCAGTGTGTCACAATTAATATTTAAGAGTCGTTCTAGCTTTATATTCCATCTCGAATGCGACTGAGATTCTGTCTAGGTCTCAAGTTTCGCACCCACTATTCTGAAACAATAGTTCACATTCAAATTAAAAAAATATTACATATATCTTTATGAAATAATCACTTACAATATTTGTTCTCTGCTAACGAGGATAGCGTAATAATAATGACAAACACGACCAGATCTGTCGTGTCTGATCTTTTTCCCAGTCACTGAAAAGATTGCATAATGCTTATTAAGAATATATAACATTCTATTCTAGAACATATTAGAATTACACAAACACGAAATGGCTGGTAGTGTGTGTTGTGTATCGCTATCAAACTAGTTTTGTTAACTCGGAATCTTCGAGTCTTGGTCTTCGTTGAGAAAAGGAGCAGACTTTGAAACCTTCATATCCACTTAAAATTTATATAATGAAAATATTATTTTTTATATTGATATGACTTTTGTAACTGTTTGAAGACCGTTAGCTCGAGGTAAACTATTTGGCCGTAACGGTACCGTTACCATTAATGGTGATTTATAAAAAATCATTCGTGCATCTATCTTCAAAGCATCGCTCCGCTAGAAATGTTTCCTACCGTGCTCGTGAACTTTGCCTCGGGGTATAAAAATAAAGAACGCAATGACTGGTGCGCGATAAAATATATGTATACACACATACTGATACCAGTATAATGTTTATTACTGACTCGTTGGTCCAGACGTCTGCAAGCTCCACTGCTGATCGAGATCTCAAAGATCGAGGGTTCGAAGTTCGATTCCCGGGTCGCTTATTGTCCATTTTTCCAACTTTGAATTCCTATTAGTAACTCGAAGTGTAGATTTGTGCTTGGCAATAAGCTCACTATCACTATGCCCTTTCGGGATACAGGCGTGAAAATATATGGTACAATGTGTACCGGCTTACTTTTTGTGAGTTTTTCCGAAATAGCTCGACTCTTTCATGAGCTGCCGTCGATTGCAGCTAGGTCGTGGCAGAGCGGGTACACATTCACAATACGCTCTTAATGTTTTAAGTGCAAAAAATTGTATCCGTCTACGTTCTCCTCCGATTGGGCAACGTAACATTACCTTGGCGTTCGGCTGATGTGGTTAAAAATGTGCAAGACCAAATTCCTCACTTCTCTCGTATACAAAATCGTCAAAAGTCTATTGGCCCGGTGTTTAGGGATTCAGATCGTTGTGTTGTTGATTTTATTCCCAATCAGGAAAAATATTTGTGTTCTGACTATGTTTCTTTGTTCTGTATTTGGGTGTAAAATTATCCACATAAACATGTATTAGAAATGTATGTGTATTTGCATCTACTAATCTGCTATCTATGTAGTTACATAATATGGGTTCTGCATAATTTAAAGTTACATGGCTGTTTGTTAGGTGTGCTAAGCTATTAAATAAAATTAATTGTAGGTATATAGAAAAAAATGTCATGTTCATGATTTACATTTTGTACGACCCTTTTGTCGTTTCACTGCTGGACACGGGTCTTCTCTCAGAATGAGAGGGCTACGAGAGAGATGATTGATGCAGTATTCAAGAACGATAAGCTCATTGCTATTTTGATATCGTGTTTTAAAAGTTTGAAATTGCTCTTACTAGAAAGTCTTTCGAAACCAATCAACGCAACCAACTCTGTTACAAAATATTATCAGGTGTCAGGATTTTTACCGTGACAAAATACAGATAAATGCACTTGAGCACAACAATCTCAGAAGCGGAAAAATCTTGAGCGGTATATATCGTATTTTTTTTAAATCAGGCAAACCGGCTGACTACTTGATAATGCGTTACTGCTGTAAAAGAAGAACTTTCTTAGCGCCTTTCTTGAATTACTTCACTTTATGGCGCTTCGGAAATCACCTGGAAGGAAGTATTTATTATTTTTATATCTTACCGTCTACGTTTAGAAACATCTTATATCTCATATTCACTTCCTTACTCTATCTCTTACTCGGGCAGCATTTTAGTGCTTCTGTCACGCACCGCGGGAAGCCTCCGAAAGGTCACCTGGTATAATTAGACTTAATTTTTGTGACATTGCTTTCACTATGTCGCGTTAGTCGTTCTGAGTGTTAGTCATTGCCTTATGTAATTTAGCTAATTGTAGGACAATGTGTTATTTGGGCACGTATTCAAAGGCGCCAGGATGCGACTTTATGAAATATATCCATCACAGACTTAGAATTTTGTGTGTCTTGTATATTAACAATGATCGGTAGTGATGATGGTGAATGTTTGAACTAACCACGCGATGTTTTTCTCTGGTTGGACTGGTCTGTTTGAAATTTGTCTATAGTTTTACGAGTTCAAAATCATAACCTTTCAAATAGTAAGTCATCGAAATACGATCGAAACGTAATATGTTACGTCTTCTACATTTTTCCTCTACAGCCGTCATATTCAGATTCCCTCACATTTTACTTATATCAAGTCGAACATCTTAATTTTTGTTTACTAATACCGTGTTGTTGTTTTAGCATTTCACAACTGGGGCTCTCTGCGCACCTTCTACACTAACTAGTTCGTTTGTGTTCCACTCCAATTAGATCTCTCACATAATTTTATTATATATACTCGTTGTTTTCTACTGTTGCAATTGTTTTTCGGAAGTATGTTTATGTTTCCGTCTATTTTGTTACGAAATACTTAAATTATGTATTGAGGTCTACACTCTACTCGCATAAGCTATTTTTTTATTGTATTTGTATACACTAATTTCATTCCATCATCAACGTCATGATAAATAAATTCATGGCGATATTCATTCGTCTCGTCCAGAATATGGTCCATAGATTTGGCCTAATGTTTTTTTATACGAAGTACTTACAGTTACCTTTTTAATAAAAGAATCCATAACTATTTCCATGTCATGGACGTTTTGAGCGATTGTATTCAGTGCTGTAATTATATAATATATCATCGTTTATTTGGCAGCAATGTATGGTATGATACTATTATTAGCGCAGACGCGCGAAATATTCAGGTGTCTCATAACAACAACAAATTATATAAAATCTGGATCACGCATCGATCGTTCACCTTTGCTATTACGAAAGCGTAACTCGTGCGACGCATCTCGGGAGCAGTGGAGATGCGCTCAAATGTCACGATATTTGCGTACGTACTCGTCACATGCGCCGGCTTACTGTTCCCTGTTATTATTTAGCTCCCCATCACATTCAGTACTCTCGGTTGTACGGACACTTAATTGTTCGTGTACACCTTTCACGTTCCGCCCAAGTCGTTCCCGCGGTATTCAAGATTTTTCTTTTGCTGTACGCGCATCCGCTTACGTAGCTTTCCACCGTAGGTCGGACACGGGCTCGCGGTTTTTGCACGCGCTGCGTTTCCCAGGTCCCACTGGCCGCAGTGCTTGTTCGCTCGTTGCTTCGATCAGTGCGTGGACACACACTCGTTCAAAATATAACGCATAACAGTGTTCTTTTTTTAAAGTGTCTTCAATGTCGTACTTTGGTAGTGTTTTTTTTTTTATTTGATGGAAGTGTCAGACCAATCTGTGAGAACGTTTTGTCATAGAAAGTTATCTTGGTAGTAGTGGACTCGCATTCTTTTTGTAATATAGTAGATGTCACGTGTCATGCTCGTCACTAATACTAACTTTGAGTAATGATTACTATATTGATACAGACAAAGAAATTTAACTAATGTTATTTATTAGAAAGGAAAATCAATATGCCCATTATATGATAATATAAGAAATATTTTTTTAATGTCTTGTGACATGTCTTTGCATCTAAGGTCAAACGAGCAAACAAATATTATATTTTCTTGTCCTGATTAAATCATATCATACAATCAAAGGAGTTTAAAGGAGGAGGAAAGGTTTTATTTGCGTACGGATCAGGTCGATTTGGAAGAATACAATTATTGTATATTGAATACAATTGTACCTAATTAAAAGAGCACAATTATGTACGGATAGGTGACATAATGTTAAAGTACTAATTACTTTATAAGAAGCTATCTGGTGTTTAAATGTACTTTTTATGTTCAGAAGTATCTTATCATTAATAGCTTATTCATGTTAAATAAAAACCCGTCTAAAATAGGTAAACCTCCTTGTATATTAATTTAATTGTAAAAAAATTTTTTTAGCAATTATCTTTTAATTTACATTACATACGCCATGTTTCCATTAAATTCTCTTCACTATTACCCTATTATTATAATACGTAGATGGTATTATTTCGAGCGAGTAGTATTTTTATAGTTTAATGCCACGTACATTCGAGAATATTCGCGTAAACTAGCAAATCCACGTGGAGTTATCATTTTATCACACGACACATCCGAGGAACCCGCCCCGGAACCCGTGGAACGTATCGCGCGTGACCTCATTCAAATTTCCACAAAATCTGACGCGAGCTAATCATCAATCTTGGTGTTACAATTTGTTAATGAGCAATAATTTCGAGTATCGTAACTTTACGTTTTCATCACCAATCATGACATCTGCATACCAAGTCTATCAAATATTCGAACACAAATAAGTTAATCATCTTTATGCCACCATTTGACTTCTCTTTTGGTCTTAGGGCGTTTGCTAACTGGAAGCGTCTCAAACTGTACAAAATAATCATAAATATTCTTCAGCACGCTTGACGCCAATTAGCAGTAGCAATTAAAGCAAACATGTCATGCATATATTGTCTGTCAAGTCCACTATCACGTACTTGGCTGGGTCGTGATGTATACGGGAATCTTTAAACGGGTACGCCGCGGACTTACGTACGCCTCGACGGCGTATTGTGCGCGGCACGCCGCCCGTGACGTCCTTGCACCTTTGTGCGTACCGCACAGCCGTGCAGGACACAGAATACGAGAGACACGTTGCATCTGCGTTGCGATGCGCTTTGTCTTGTCGCTGTCGTAGATTATGACGTCAGTGATATTACAACGCGATACGCCTATTGAAGGTCGGCCGTTCAGCATATCCTAAGCTGAACACAGCTATTAACATCACAACCTTCAACATAATCCATTTCAATGTTCCGCTGATGGAGAAGGATCTTCTCATAAGTATTATATATGTTACGAATGAACTAGCTAAAAAGATTGTATCTATGTGCTCGTATTCAAAGTAATAATAGAAAATGGTATATGTTTTTACAAGATATTGTAATATGACCAGCAAATTGTTCCAATTCTTTTGCAAAACGTTTGAGGAGAAAAGTTTTTCGTCTTTACTCGGAACTATTTTCAGGTCCTATTTATGTACATAAACCTGTATTACCTCATCTTTATATATAGAGCAATTTTATGTCGATCCGATTCCACCACACAATACGATAGATACAAAAAGCAAATTGAGTTTCCATACAACCTCATAAGCACCCAGCCATTAGCATGAGACTGTTTGTTAATTACCCATAATCAGTCACACATTCCACTATCATAATTAACAACACCACCACATGGAACGAGTGCTGATAATTTCAGCGTCAACTTCGCTTTGATAAACTATTCCGTGTGTTACGAGTTACACTCGATTCGTATATTGTATTCGTTCAGTTCTAAATTGTCTGGCCTATTGGTGTTGGTTGTATATATTGTTGATTGGTTAGCGACACTGGCTTCTGCATCAGAGATTGTAATATTAGTTTCTTTCTCTTAACAGGCTCCTTTTCGGATATTTTATTACTTAATATATCAGTGTATGTTTTGCAAATATGCGAGTGTGAGATACGATTCATCATGACAAGGATGAATACATTTCTAAGCGTGCGTGATCCATTTTCGGACGTATGTGCGCATTCCATCACACGTAATCGCGGTCAAATTCCAGCTGATTATATAAAAAAAAATTCAATCGAGGTAATATAATAGTAACAATAACACTGATGAACTAAGCATTTTCTTTACCTCTTAATTAAAGATCTTTTATGTCTCAATGAAGTGCCAAGTCGCGGTTTCCACTCCAGAACACGTTTGCTCCAGCGGGTTGCACCAACTTGCTAATCCTTGGGGCTTTGTCTACAACTTTAATTCTCTGACGCTTAAACGAACGAATTTCTTAAAAGCTGTCGTGAATTTTTCATCGTTCTCGGTATCGGTATATCGAAAATTCTGGTAGAAATAGCGTTAATGCAACTTATATTCCGGAGCTATATTTATCTTTATTAGTTCGTTTTAAATAATCCAATTTAGTATATTGAGTTGTAAGCTTATAAAAAGCAATGAATAAACCACTTAAGAGTGAAATGATATTGCAATTATAGTTATAAACTTATATTTATCATCATCATTATCATTAAACCTTCGGCGTAGTGTTGGATCGGATAGATCTCGGATAATCTACTGGCAACTATTATTATTTACCAGCATTAGTTTTGCGTTGGACCATAATCTCAACTGATGGTAAGCGTAATGTAGTCTAGAATGTACTATAGTATGCCTGTCTAGAAAGTCTTATTACTTTTGTATTGAATAATTCAAAGTCTTAGGAATCATGGATAATATACGCCCAAAAAAAACGTAATATATTATATTGATAGTCGTTAGAAACCGAAATATGATTTCCTGGTTTATCTTACAGCGAATGGTAGGTACATACCTACATCGAGAGAGTTCGGTTAGGAAACAGTTAATGCAGAAAATGTGTATGGAACATTCATGATGATAAACGACCACCGCCGTCTACGAAGACATCAGCAGCGTGCGAGGACTGGTTAATGGTGTTAGCTCTTTCAGAAGTTGACGTAGATAAGTATGTTATGTGAATTTTGGACGTATCAACTTTCTCTTAATAATCAACACCTTTTTTTAAACAGATGTTTTCATATTAGCCAAATTGGCTTCTAAATTTGATTTTTGGTAACCAGAAAAATACTGCCAGTCTCTTTTACTTTCCCAGCTTTTTGAAGTCGCTAGCAGATATGTATGGGTGGCAGCGACCACTTTCGACTGCTGCCTGCTTATTTGATACTCTTTAAATTAAAAAATATATGAATGAGTCCATTTTCCTAACATCGATTACATCCTATTCGGACTTCTTATGGATTTGCTCATTTTGTCCACGACGAGTAAGATCAAAATTTTAAAATTGGAATGTAACTTCATTAATTTCCTGTATAATATGGAATGACAAACGTTTTTTTTTTTTAAAATAGTGATTCAGCGTTCGCTTTTGAATTTAGTTTTATTATTTCATATCCGTGTTAATTTAATGATGTCTTTTGTAGGTGCGATTTTATTTTCGTACAAATATGACGAGTGTTGTATTGCGTAATGTTCTTGCTCTTTACAAGCGAAACGTTTTTATATTATGTTGGTAAGGTTTCGATATAATTGCATCGCATTTTTTGTTTTTAAAACTCGTGGTGGTCAGCCTGTTCCAGTTCACTGCTGGACATAGGCATCTCCAATAGCACGCCAATGAGCTCTTTCTACAGCTCTTTCCATCCGACCACTTTGCGTGCATATATCGTTATTCTACATAGTGGGATGGCGTGCTTACCTTGTTTGCCAAGTTGTGGTCTTCACTCAAATAAAATCCTCGGACAATTTGTACGTGGCCATTTGATTCTTAACTAAACAGAAGCCGTGCTGTTATACAGCTTGTAAACTGAAACATATATCAATTTGTAATAGATTTATCTAGACTATAAATGGTCCAGTAGCGATCAAATTCGATCGTAAATCATGAAAAAATCACTTTGAGCATTGTCTACGTTCTAATGTCAAAGACTACGTTTATATAAATCTTTCCTTTGTGCTACTTATTGACAACAATCCGCCTCATGTATGACATTGATAATGGCAACGTAATAATACATTGTTTTTTAATTCAGTTTAAGATATTTGTAACACATATTAAGTACACATACCTACATTTTAGCATTCTGCCAAATTTCATACTATTCCGTCTGCGCAATTTTCGTAAAAAAAGGTTCAAAGTTTTTACTTCCCGTATAAATATATACATGGTTTGACACCCAGATGCTGAACAAGGAGTTTTACTTAACACACATTTATTCTAGTCGAGTATCGAACCTACAAACCCCAGCTCAATAGTCAGTCATTAACTGCCGTACCAACAATTCAGTCAAAGTTGATAGTGTTACAACCCGTCAGTTTTTGTTTTTTGCCAGTTGACGGTTGAAAATAGCATGTTAACTGTACAAAAGAATAGTTTATTTTTTCTTTTTTTTTGTAAATAAAAATAAACCCCGACGGATGCCTTTCATAGTTAGAGAAGGAAATTATTGGTGCGCAACGGGACCCGTCTTCAGTTACATGCACCAGGTTCTTCCTGAGCTGAGTATCGCATATTTCACTTCCTTCCTTCAGACCTCTTTCAACTTCCTTAGACAGGTACACTCTAAGCCTCTCCAGGATATACATACTTCCATTTAGTGTTGTCGGTAATAACTAACGGTCCATATTGCAAAATTAAACAGTAATAACCATATTACTCTGAATATAAATATAATGTAAGTGATGAATGTAAAGGAAGCATATCAGGTCGATAAGCATAAATTTATTTGTCATTCAGCACTCTGCCTCTCCTAAGCGACCTGACATCATAATAATATGAACATGATAAAACCATGAACACATATAAAGTACGAATTATAAATAGATTTAATAATAAAATAAAAAATAACAAGGCGCTGTTCGAGAACCGGAAAAGCTTTAGAAATTTTAATTGTACCATTAGCGAATTCCATTACAACGAGCGGATTATTTATTGAGAAAGTTGCAATCGGTTTGCAATTAATTGAAACTGCAATCAATTTTCAATTAATTGAAATTGCCGCAATCAGTTTAGAGAGACATGGTGTGTGATTACAATTACATTATTAAACGCATTTTTCGTTTTCAAATAAGTATATCTTAAAGAACTGTATTATAAGAAATAATTTATCTATACAAAAAGGGTACATTTGCCTTTTTATTTGAGGATGTGTTCATGTTTTTTGGTTTTATTAGAGAATGTGGACAGACCACTCCTTAGGCCTCTTTTTTAAATTTATAGATGTGAAGACTTGTGACTCATATAAACTTAGCGATGTGTTTGGAAGGCGATGCCGCGACTATATTAATTAATGGCTTATGTACACCATAAGCTACTCTATATTGTATAGACACACGTCACACAATGGGATTTGAGGTGAGATAAATGATGATGATTGTTGTTATGATTTTAATTGTGTTCTTGAAAATTATAGTCACCCCAAACCGAGGTAAATACCTATTTTATCACTGAAATATTGCTATTTTTTTGACAATTGAACCAATGAACTGATCTATTTAAAGAGCATTTGCAATGATTTCTAAGCGAACAAGCGACAATTATAATCCTTTTAATTACCGTCGTTTTATTTAATCGAATCGATTCGTAGTAATAGCAATTGAAGACTTAACGATACTTCGCAGCTCCTAAATAGCTTGCAAACGATTGGCAAGGTATAAATGTCGCGACGGATTCTTCTGTCGCTTGTCTCATCAACTGATCCATTCATTGATTGTACATTTTAACTTTTCAATTAATATATCAAAGTAGATAGAATTTTATAATTATTTAAGTTATTAAAAATTCTTTTTTAAAAATTTGTAGACTCAAATTTTTCGCATTCACTTGATGATTTTACATATAATCTTTCTTTTCAACATTAATTGATCCTAATTATGCAATTTTAATTATTCGTTGCAATTAATGCATTATTTTATATAACCCGTTTAAAAATTACAATGGATTAATTACAATTAAAACTATAAACGATTGACCTGACGTACTATCAACCGCAAAATTAGCAGCTGTACATAAAGAGGGGAGTCTCGTACGTCCGCTGACGCTTCCGCATGTGTCTTGTGGATGGCAGATTATGCACGTAACGGTGCAATTCGATTACGACAGCAGCGGCGGCCCGACGGCGGCTCGCGCTCGGCTCGTGCGCCGTTGACACTGACAGTCCATCAGCGACACCGTGCCGGCCGCACGTGCGAGCCTCCTCTTATCCACCGTACGCGACATTTGCAAATCGCGCGCGTTTCTTTCTTTTCACTGTTTGTTCTATTTAAAAAACAACAGACTATTGTTCATAAAGCTTATAATCATAGATAAACTTATACATATATGGTATGTGAAGTGATATAAACATTAACAATATCCACTACATTCTTATGGCTGACATTCTAAACAAAGTATATTAGTCAAGGAGCGATATCACGAATAAAGTGGAAAACGACGATAAGATAAAACCAACATATAGCCACGACGTATTTTATCGCCATTTCGCGAAGTGCAGTGCAAGAAAAACGCAACGCACAAGTTCGTCCTTCCTTTCTATTCTGTTGATTTGTGGTAACGCAACATCGTAGCACCGGTTCACTAGATCGCAAATATTTGATGTTTACGAATACCACCAGATGTGGGAATGTGAAGACAGTGAGTGCGAGAGGAATTGTTCGTTTCCTATGAATTCAGTAAAACAATAGACGGTGGTACGGTAACGTGTACAATGGGCAAACGGTCGAAATTAGTTACGCCGGACAACAGCGATGAGGAAAGCGGTGATGCATTTACCGATGCCGATTTCGGTGATTCCGAAGAAGAAACCATCATAGAGCAGAAGGAGACCGCAAAAAAAGGACGACTACCGGTCAACGAGACAGTCAACAAAGAAATCCAGGAATCCGGTCATGAGACGTGTGACAATGTAAACGGGAATCATTCAAAAAGACGAATCAATAGACACTCAAATTCTATCGACGATGGACATACTAATGGCCTTAAAAATGGCGACCTAACAGAGTGTAGTAGCTCCTCCAAAGACAGTATAACCAATGGAGAATTTGTTTCGACGGATACACGACGAGATTCACACGGCGATCCTTCAATAGTCGGAATTCTTGGTGATCAACAAAACCATGTATGTATATATTGAGTTTTTACTGTAAGGTTGTTGAGTGAACCTTAGCTTGCCTTAGCACTTGTGTTCACTGCCTTTTACATAATGTTGCGGGTTACTTAGGTCACTAAAACATTATTACATCCTCAGCCATATGAAGACGTCTAGTGTCATTTTCGGCGTCAAGTCTGAATCATTCTTGACTCATTGTAATGCATCCTGGTGTGTATGGTATGAAGCCTTTCCTTTTACTGATGACTTTTAAATGCAGTGCGTATTCCTTTTCGTTTTCCTCGCATGATTAATAAATTGACCAAGGTTGATATTATATCTTATCGTGTAGTTTACGTTGATATTGGACCACTTATCTCTTCCGAATAGTGTTTGCAGTACACATAAGCATATGGACCCTGTTTACATTAGCCTATTAGAAAAGCCACGTTCATACGCGACGAGGCATACATTTGTTTGAAGGTTATACTTAATAGCCGTTTCGTGACTTTATAATTGTTGACTCGAATGTGACTTGTGGTAACGAAAACACCAGTTTGCGTGAAGTAGTCAGTATAAAAAACGACCTAATAGTCTTAAAAATAGTGGAAATATATTCATTCGTTGAATCTAATTTGAGTTCAGGTGCGACCCAGTGCTCAGTGCGGCATAATCTATTTGGTGACTGGTATTAAAATTGTATGTGCGTAGAATATTAATTATCATAATGTCTGGCTAGCTTACTAGTGCTGTAGTGGCATCAGTTTGAAACACTTGTGATATTTTATTCGTGGTGACGCACTTCGCGGCTATCGTCTAATATGTCAACCATAGATATATTTCTTCGTGTTACTTGTCGAGTGTTGCTTCTCTATGTAAGTAATTACTTATCTCAACAAAATTTCTTTTACGCTCTGTCTTACCAAACTTAAATTCCACGGCATTGTTTACTAAAAGGTAATATTTGGTCCACTCAGCGTAAAAAGGTCGATTGTTGAATTTGGAAAACGTTCCTTTTGGATTCCAATGCCCTTGTGATTCATTAGTCAGATTGCGATACGCATACTAATGTCTGATTATACTTCGCACTTGTCAAAACAGAAACAATATGTTCGAGCTCGAAGCACTTATAGATACGGTACGTGTAGGTACATTTATTTTACCATATTATGAGACATGTATTAAATTTAATGTAACTCTGTACCATGATGTCATTACTTTTATCTAAAGATCTTGGTGTTTTTTTAAGATTGGTTATACTTATTCTTACGTAAATCCCTACCTAGTGGCCGAAGGAAATGAAAAACAGATCTTTGTCATTACTAAATTCCCCACTCTTTAACGTAACATCCCGCCTATAATCCCCGAAGGGGTAGGCAGAGGGGTGTTCTACACCCCCACGTTTCACCAGTTACGTTTAAGTCCCATGGAATAAGAGGCTCACCTATTGCCATGCAAGTGACATATCTCATCATTTAATATTTCCCAGGCGTCTGTTGTTTCATTCCATATCAATGTGTTGAGAGTATAATCACTCAGGCATCTTAACGCGCACTTAAGGACTCAAGGATCTGCTCGGCAATCTTGTCTTCCAAAATTGGCGCGGTGATGACATAACTGCCACAAACCATAAGCTATTTATTACAGACTCTTAGATTATATAAATCTTATTATGTTTAATTAATTTTGGAATTAGGACGTCCTCTAATATGTATATACTGTCATATGTATATACTGTCCATAAATACTGTTACATTTAAAATTAAACAAAATATTACTTTTGAATTTGGAATGTGTAATTTTTATACGATTGTTCATTGTGCTTTCTTATTTTCGCGACAATATATTGCAAAATATTTTGGGATATTAAAATTGAGTGGGGTGATAATGAGAACCGAATCGCTGTGATTGCATTGTATAAAGTAGGTATGGAGCCAAATACAATTTTTAAAATCCTCCATACGCTTGGTATTAGTCAAATGTTTGTATATCGGACAATTGATAGATTCAATGAAACCTCCTCTGTTTGTGACAGAAAAAGATCTGACCGTCCACGTAGTGTTCGTCCAAAAAAGGCGATCAAAGCAGTAAGAGAAAAAATTCGAAGAAATCCTGTCCAAAAGCAAAAGATTTTATCTCGGAAGATGAAGACAGCACCTAGAACCATGTCGCATACTTTAAAAGATGACTTAGGACTTGCAGCCTATAAGAGACGCACTGGTCATTTTCTAACTGATTATTTAAAAAAGAATAGGGTGGTAGAATCAAAACAACTACTTAAGCGGTAGAGGCAAAGGGAGGTTACAGAAAAAAATATTCACGGATGAGATTTTTTTTACAATTGGGAATTATTTTAACAAACAAAATGACCGTACGTATGCTGATAGCTCTAAAGAAGCTTCCCAATTAGTCAACAGAGTACAACGTGGGCATTATCTGACTTCAGTGATGGTTTGGTGGGGTATCACCTATGAAGGAGTGATTGAGCCATATTTTTGTGAAAAAAGTATCATAACATCGGCACAAGTGTATCAAGATACCATTCTTGAGAAGGTGGGATTTAAAGTAACTCGTGAAACTCTGTCTACCTCTTGGGGGATTACAGGCGTGGAGTAACGTTACATTAAGTTTAATCTTAGACGCAGAGTGTTACGTTTAGTTCCCGCATACCTAGCGACTGTTGTAATACAACCAGTCTGACTCTTTATGGTTTTGTACGTTTTGTGGTGGATTGCTTGGCTACTTGTAACGAGATACGGACACCGGAGCCACCCCGCCGGTTGCGCGCTCGCGTGGCAAGCACGGTTATGTCACTTCGCGTTTGACGTCAGCGCGGAGGACGCCGTCTGTCGGGATGATTTATAGAACGGGGGATTGAATGTCTGCTTCCTTGTATGGTGTACGTAATGGTACGTAATTGTCTAGTTTAGAATTAACAAATTGTTCTGTTGTACGGCTGGTTGTAGATGGTTAATTCTTGTCACATGGGTGTAAAGAATGATGTTCCATTGAGGAATCATTGAATTTTAATTCAATGTGTATATTTTTTCTTCTACTCATTCTAAGAGAAAATCTGTGTCCATCGGTGGAACTATAACAGATTTGATGATAATGATGACGACTCCCTTTTGCCGAAGCCATCAATATTAACGTAAATTTTCCACTTCCCGCTTTTGTATCGATCTCGCAACTCTTAAATTTAGATGGTTTTGTATCTTGTGAGTGAATGAAAAGTAATACTACATATATGTATTTAACTTTTTATACTCCTTAGAATAGGGATTTATACGTTTCACAATATGACATTTCATTGTGATATTTGACATTATGCTTCAGCGAACAGACCAGTGCTGTTACGTGTCATGTGTTCTTGACTTTTGCGTAATTAATAAAAAGAACCAATAATAGATATGTATCTGCAAAACTCAAGGGCTCACATATTTATTCAATAGTTAAAAAGAATTTTAAAACATCTCATGTTGATCAACACTTACCATTCCACTGCTGGACACGAGTATATTCTTAGTATCAGAAGGGTATTTATTTATTTATAAATTGTTTTCAACACACATTACGTATTACATATGACAATAGGTGAGCCCTGGTAGGGCGTTGCTGTTTAATATTTATTTATTTATTTACTTTAAATATTTCATATATTTATGGATCGTTTTGTATATAGTGAGAATAAAAAAAAATTACAATGGCGTCGCTTATCCTCAAATATATCTCAAATACATATTAAGCACTGCTTATACGTATGTTGTCTTTGTAATCGATATGACGTCGCGTTGGGGGATAGCAATGGCGTTGATGTGAAGGGAAAAAGAAGGCAAGCGCAGGGATACGGGTCGGCGGGAAGTTGTAATGACCTTTTATCTGCTGCTACTTGCGCCGACTTAATGACGCTTTCGTGTACGCGGAGGAACAACGCCGCAGTAATTGCTGCAACGAAGCGTTCACAGTAGGTGTATTAGGTAAAGAAACAGTGAAGACCAATACTCGCCTATCTCGCCGAGTAAGTTGCTTGCTGACTGAGGAATTAGAAGCTTTGGAAACCGGCGTGCGTTGTTGAATAGAATGATGAATGTTGCAGTACCACATCAGCTCTGTAAGGTTGGAGATGTCTGGAAATTAGTGTTCTCTGCTTATCGAACAAGGGATATATTGTGATAATGTAATAATACAATTTATGTGAAGGTTAAGAATAGTTCTTGATTTATGGAAAACAACGTTGTAGAGTTAAGGGAGGAATGTTTCGAACATTGTCATAACCATTGTTTTATGTATCTCTTTGTATGTCGCCTGCCTTATTCAAGCAGTTTACTGCACTGTGTGTATACTGGGCCCTATATATGTTTATGTTTTTGTTCAATGTACACCTGTGTTAGGTAGGGCGTAACAGACTGAATTATTTAACGACATCAGTGTGTGGAGCATATTATTATTAATGCTGTTAGGTGCGTAAAGAGGTAGAATAAAAAAACAGGATTGATTTTAGTGAATGAACGAGAGTTAACCTGATGCACATGGAGGCTTTTTGTGTCCACAATAACTGTGTGTGTACCCCATTGTATATACTAAGTAATAATTTCAATAGATTTTTATTGAAGGTTAGCGACAATATTATAACCATTTGCCACGTATTTTATTACATTTAAATTTTTTTAAAATATCAATCAAGTACCACGTGCGTTAGTAATGTTCACAGAGTAGAGTCATTGATAAATAATTGGAAGGCGAAATTCACCATGTATATTTTTATACCATCACGCCTGGGTTTCAC
>DWEE01000063.1:0-24336 GCA_018245755.1 Parelbella macleannani | reverse complement strand
TTAGACTATTATTGACTTATTAGAAAAGAACAATTAGGTATAATATTTATCTTTTTAATTTTTAAGTGAAGCTGTTACAGTCAATTTGCAAATAAAAGTAAACCAGTAAAATTAAATGGACAATCAGATACAAAACCGACTATGATTACTAAAATGATCGTAAGGAATGCATTAGGATACATTTCTTCCTTTTACCAACGTTTTAATGGTTCCATTTTACAAACAAATTCTTTAAAGTAATTTTAATGACATGGATGTCAATAAATAATAAATTCTATATCCCACCAATCTAAATCATCAGATAATTCATTCTTAAGTAATAGATATAATTTCCTTTATGATATCATAACGGAATTGTGTTTAATTAGAACATCAACCGTCAGAAAGTTATCTGACTGTCGGATAAACAAACAGATCTGTTTGAAAATTTTAAACGTTTTAACAAATATTTATTTCAAAGCTCTTTATAAGGGTTCGTTAATAGCTTCAGTCAAGTACCTATATTATATAATTTATAGCATGCATACTATGTTGCATATAATATATTTTATAATTCAAAATTTAATCCGATTTAATTTACAAAAATTATTAACATAAAAGTAAAGTTTATAGTATAATAATAAAACGAAAACAAGTACAGAACAACCGTTACAGAGCCTTAGTGACTCACCTCGGTGGTGCCGGACGCGATGATGAGAAACCGGTCGGCAGCAAGGCTGCTCCTGAAAAGCGGTCCAGGAGTCCGCCAACGCTGCCGCCACCACGGCCCACAGCATCCCCACAATCCATTGCCCTCCGGCCATCCCGCACGACAGTTCTACCGCTGACTTACCCGCCACTCAAACAAACGGCACATTCACCCGAAACTAAACTCTAACTACACTGTATCCAACTACAACAATGCTCCTAACTCTTCTTACAGTGCAACCGATTACTGAGCCTAAAGTCAACATACAATTCCGGAAACTTGAACAATGTTTATCTGTTTACATTACGCACCTAAATCGAGTCTTACTAAGATTACGCTTCCGTTGGAATCATTCAAGTTGAACGGACTTTTAGCTATTAATCACCGTAGTCGCGTCGTGGCCTTGTTATCTCATGTCGAGTTATAATCTGTTCGTGAGGGTTTACTTTGTTCGGATCGCGTGATTTATTAGTTGGGAGAATATCGCCGCGATCGTCGCAACGTAGCGATGTCGAGCGACGGCAGACGCGACGTGCGCGCGAACCATCGCCATGAGGAGAACTGAATTGAAACTGGCTCGCTACTAGACGGATCGCCTCAGTGCCAGAACACTCGCCGCAAGAGACAACGACTCAGTCGAGCCTCGCTTTGCCTCCTGACATGAATCCTAGCGTTAGACAACGAGAGTGCGCTTGAAATGGCGCACACCGCGAAAAATCCGACGAATAATCGCCGGGCCGCTCTATTCGTTTAAGGAAAAGTTGTAAGTTAAAAAGTTTTGATAATTTCGCCGATCCGGAGCCGTTTCGAATTCGTAGGGGGAGATTGACTGCGCAGTGACCCTCGCTGTCGTTACGAACATATTGTAATGAAGGGGATGCTCTCTATAAAACGCAGTAAATTTACCTAATTTATGTTTTCGTTAGGATACGCACGAAAAACTTTTATGTTCCTAAGCACGCGAAAGGAAGTTGGCAGTTCATTTTTTGTTTATATATTATGTTTATTAATAAGTAGCCTAGTATGTATTAGTCACGTCAGGTTAGACATGTGTGCGTCGTAAATTACCGAGGGAGTTCTAAACGAGTCGTTTCTACGTCATCACTGAAATAACCCAGTATAATTTATAAGTGTGCAGGGGCAATTTAATTTGGTGTGTCGACAAGATAATACGTAGGTACTTAATGATCACCTAAATAACAGCTATTACGTTATTTACAAGCGAATTTAACAAGCGACCGACGTTAACAACACATACTTTATACGACTCTTATTTGTAATCAAATCCACATCTACCGCGTTACGTAAATTATACATATCGTTTTAATTGTAAATAAAAACAAATAAAGTAAATTATTTAACAACTATTAAATATGAAAAAGATTGTCAGTTAATAGTTACTTAGTAGTTAGTACATCAAAACAATAACATCAAAACACAATTAACTTCCAGAAACGACATTAAATAGAATAAGGATTTAAATGTAGAGCTATCATACGGACCTGGACGTACAGCTTAAACGAGTTTAGCGTTAAAAATAAATCATTATTCCTAGGTGTTCAAACATAAATTACAATTTCTTTATATATATAAACAAACATAAACTTATGCGTAAACATACAATTATGTACATACATCGACATAAGTAACTACCAAAAGTCGGTAAACGTTACGCGAAATCAATGACTGACTGTTAATTAGGCAATTAATCAATTATTCATTATGTGCAGTTGCTAATGACTAACTGATGAATATATAATCAGAAACATTCTTTATACTCAATACCTATTATATTATATATTGCACATTTAGGTTATATTATACCTATTGTGCTTACAATAACTTGAACAGAATAGTAATAGAATTACTGCACCATCATCAATTTTTTGTAACTTTCCGCGGTTACAAAAATAGCCAGCATTAAAACCTTTTACAGGAAAAAGTACTAACATAAACCAAGTGTCATGGTAGGCGGAAAAAAGAAAAGATTGCATAAATATTGGCCTTGTATCTCATCTTAGAATGAAAAGAGTTAAAAAGCCAGAGTCCACTACTCTATCCGAGTGTGGATTTACTGAATTCAAGTGTATACATTAAAAAGAATTATGTAGATGTAGATCTCAAAGGATTATATGTGTCCTCATGACAAATTTCATTCAATGGCCTTGCACGAGATATCTAATCTCAAAAGCATTCTAAAGTCATAGGTGTTAGAACAGAAAGAGAACTCCAGATCTCCTGCTTTTATAGCCGGGATTTAAACCTTCGCTGAATGTAAGAGTAACATATAAATAATAGGTTTACAACTGGTCCCATATTAAACAAAACAATACTGCACACATATACAAACAACTGCGAAACTACAAACGATAAAAAAACAAGCTTGATATACCCGTATGTATAGCATATCGCTACGTTACATTTTCGGTTACAATGATAACATATTGTAAAATTCGGAGGACTCATTAAGAATATAATAATCACAAAACGACATTAAAATAATACAAGATTAAGATTACATTGACAGTCGTGGTGCTGATGAAGATTCCAGCCGGAAAAATATTATGATATGAACCGTTTCAGACATCACATAAAAGTAAGCGGCACCTCAGAGATTTTTACGATGGTGTAAAATTTCTAACAGACAGTTCGACCACAAAACTGTTCCTGCAAGGTTGTGAATTAACGCAAGAGTTATACTTACTCTGCATGAGATATAAAAGAAATTCCAACTATCGTAACTATAATATTTAAACTGGTTAATAACTGACACAATAACTAATTAAAGTCACGTACATGGAATTAATTACTACACTGGATAAGAAATATTTTAAGTTTACAAATTAAACTATGAATACTTTTTATAAATATTTCGGAGATATGTGGCATTCAGTGTTTTCTGCCACATCGATTGGCGACTTGACGTAGCTATATAATATATGGACATATATGATTTTAAAAATAAAACAGCAGTACCCCACTTCAGTAAAGTTAAGCTTGTTTTCTTCACTTTAAGCAGCGCTGATACAGGAAAAATTTGTTTAGAATTAACCATATACAATAAATCAAACTTCAAAACAATGCTTTCAGGTACGCTTCTATGTAGTTTGTTGTAATTCTTCTAACCTTTCAGTAACATTGTAAAAATTGTTTCTTCCAAAACGATTAAACTTATGGTAACGTTAAATAGTAATATAATATATTTGGCAACTAGGAGAGTGCTTTTTGATTGAGATATAGGAATCGTTACCCCCATGTGGGCATGCTGTACAAATACGACTTTACGAGCGCCGCCTGTGATACCAGTGCCAAGATGCTGCCGATGCGATCGTAAACGGAAACATTGCTTTACTACAAATGAACCGTACTTCCTGTCTGGTCATTGTCTTGTAATGTCCTTTACAGTCTTATATATCGCTCCGTTAAGGTTTTAACGGTGCTATGAAAGTTATGCGAGAAAGAACCCGTCAATAGATTGCAAAATAATAACAACGTAAAAGATATACTTGCTTTTTTACAACTTAATATATAAACGATGCCATGTAAACAGACCGCGGCTCGGCAAACGTAGAGTAGGACGCCCTCCAACCCGGTGAAAAAAAAAAACCCGGTGGGATGACGATCTGCGAAAGGCTGCAGGCAGATGCTGGATGCGACAAGCCGAGCACAGGGTGCGATGGCGCTTATTGGGGGAGGCCTATATCCAGCAGTGGTTTGAAATAGGCTAATGATGATGATGCAAACATCTCCATGCGTTGAAACCGTTTGAACTCCTCCAAGCAGCTTCCTTCCTAGACATCGGCTGCTTTGTTCTCTGGATGTTAAAAAGCGTTCCCTACTCCAATAACTCATTAATGAGTTGATAAAATCTACCCTGTGTCGCATTTCATTTTCATCTGTTGGAGAAGTTTTTCAATAAAAACTTTCTACCGTGTGCGATTTACATACGGTATAAAACCATTTATTTCCCAAAAGGTTTTAAATAAAGGCATGACGTTAGCCTTCTCAGTATTATGTACCCAGTCTTAAAATTTACTAACTTCTTCAATAATTATAATGTATAATCTATTACAATATTTAGCATTTTTGTCTTTTTGGATATATTATATGTAGGTATATACCTACATAGGGATTTATAAGTAACTGAGATGTGGCCTGCTTAACCATTTGCTCTTGTGTTTAGTTTGTATGAATATCATTCGAATGGAACCAAAAGCTCTTCGCTCGCCTGTTTACGTCTTCCGTACTTAGTGGTACAGTGTGCACGGCAAACATAAATCTCTTCTGGTGTTGCAGTTCCTAGTGGTTTTAGAGCAAGGCGAGCTCAATAATTCCGACATAAAACAAAATAACACGCACATAAGCTCGTAAAGTTATGTTGTCAATACTGGTGAGAGTCGAATCAGGATAGACTTACCAAAAACGAATTAGATTGATTAATGGAATTAGTAATTCAACATTATCAACCCTTTTTATCGTTCCATTATTGTACACGAGTTCCGTCGCCAACATTCAACCATAAACACCACATTCTACCACTCTAGTGAATCTTGGAGCCATTTAAAATCGCAAGGCAAATTAAGAGTGAGAAAAAATAGAGATTTTGAATCCAAACTCAGTTATTTTAGACAAGCTAATTTGAAGCTATTTCTCCATAAGAAGAATAAGAGAGAACATACGGAGAATATAGTTCAGGAACCATACTTTTACAGCAACTTTTCGATACCTATAAAATTCGGATTTAAGCAGCAACACTCGGTAAAGAATATAACTGAGGTACATATCTGTCAAAAAGTATATATAAAAATATAAAGGAATCCTCCTAAAAACGATACAGGACAATCCGATTCGAGATATAAAGCTTGGTACTCATATGTTAAAGCGCGCAATATAAATGGAGAATAAAGTTGCGCTGAGCTTAATACATTCAATTTGTTTCCAGTGACGGTTCAGCGCCGCCCGGCCATCATTGTGCAGCGATAAACAATGCTGAAATAATCATTGCTCGCGTTGGATGCGTGACGTGGATATTTCTATCTTCAATATTAAATTTCCATTATAGTAAAACTGCATATTGTATTCACGAATCTCGAGTCAAACGGAAATATAAAAGTTTTTGAAAGTTTCCTTTTGTAATTGTCAATTTTATTATTAGAAAGTGTTTGTTATACGAAATTCATCACAGATTGAATTAAGTACTACTCCTTAGGACTGAGATAGTCATGACTAACACCCGCTTAAATCCGTGACCTTCACAATCAAACAAAACGGTTTATTGATAATTACTTCACGGAAATATTATATCAGTTAATGCTGCTACGGTTGATAGAAACTTACTTAATTTAAATACTACTCTACAGCTAGGCACTCATACATTTATGGAGTACGTGACCGGAAATTTGAGCAGCAGCGTGGAATATAAAGGTAATTATCAGCAGGAACGGCCGTATTTATTTATCTGTTATCGTACACAGTCCTTGTTTGCGAAATTCGTATCACGATAAGTAAACCTGCTGTATGGGTGATGCGACGACTATGGTGTGCAGGTCATTGAACACGTTTTGATATATGTATTTTATATTCAATTCGTATGTTATGATACATTGATTGATCATTTTATAATGTCTTTTGAAATTTATTAACATACATTTTCCACATCTCATATCATTGAAACATCAAATCCCCAAAGAAAGATTTTTAAGAAAAAAAAATAGGAGTAGTCAAAGGTTCAGCAGGAGATTGAGATAGGCTGGTGATGTGTTTAATTGTTACTGTCAATAAATTACTCGTACAATAATATAAAACGCCCAGACGTATATGGGTATATCTATATAAATCATTTGGTTCTCTAACATTTATTTTTCTAAATTGCCGCTTTGAAAATCGAAGTTTTCCAAAAAAGGCATAAGTCAATGTTTGTCATGTGAACAAGGTTAGTTTTTATCTGATTTAAACTTTTTTTTTATAGTTATATTATATATATATGTATATTCTGTAACACTTAATATCTTATTGTAAGAAAATATTTAAAGTCACAGATTAATGGTTATGAAGTTATAAAAACAATTTTTTTGAAGAAAAGTGCAAGTTTCAAATTACGTCTATTGAATCAGAAAGGCACTATCTAGGTACTAGTATGTAAATACTTTCGAAACTGGCAACACTTAAAATGATATTTCAGTTATAAACACTATTTTATGTGACGTAATTAATAAAAATTTTATAACTTCAATATTCTTGTTTCACTTCCAAGTGATAGTCTTAACAAAACTGGATTAACGGAGTTTACCTGAAACTTTTAGGTCTGTCTTCTTGCATTAAGTACAAAATTTTCAGCCAGATACAAATTTGGAATTTAACTTAAGAGATTGATTTGATTACTTCGCTTCGTAGTATTAGTTATCTATTTAGATAGCCTCCAAAGCTAATTTAACAAACAATAACTGACATGGGTAATATGTACGTAATATTTCAAATTTAAATAATTACCATTATATTACTTAACTACTTTTAGGAGCAGCAGTTAACTATTAGATAGCAATAATAAAAAAATGGTCTCTGATTCATGAACGTATAATAATAAGGGCAAAAAACGTCCGATCCACATGTGATTCAATGGAAGGGAATCTGTTAATATAGCTGGTAAGAGAGGCGATAGTTTAATTGGATATATTATGAAGACAAATTGTTTGACTTGCGCTTACAACTAGAAAACCTGGAGGAAAGTATTGCGTCTAAAAGACCAAGACATCAGCTCTTTTGCCACTAAAACACAATATAAATTTTGAAGTAACACTATATGTAGTGTTCTAGCTGTCCCAACACACAGAAATACATCAATCACTCGTGATGTGCAACGTGTTTTTTCATGTCAGAAGCTCGGGGGCGTGTCTAGTTCCTTAAGACGTCGGGTGCTTACGCTGCCTCGAGAGGGGAGGGGCAGCGGCTATAATTGATGAAGTCGACGTGAGACCCCGCCAAGGATAATCTCCGGCCACCTTCGACATGAGAAACTTAATTCTGGGTAAAGGTCACATCGTATTTAACTTGTAATACACGGATTACGAGATTCTGGTTAATAAATACACCTAACTCTAGCTCAACTCTTGGAACAGAATAGAAACAACAAAATTACTGACGTAACAATGTATTATGACATTTTAGTATGAAACAAGTTTACACAGAGTAATGCCCACATAAAGGAAATACAGGAAATACATACAGGAAAGCATCATAGTCATTTATCGAGTATCAAAAGTGACTGTAACTTTTTTCAACAGTGGATCTAACGTCCAATACTCGTTTGAGAGTTTGAAGTTTGAAGAAATTTTGACTAGTCTTATATTTTTTAATCGGGTGGTTGCATATGGATACCAATATAATAAAATTTATATATGAAACAGACTGAAAGAAGAGCTGAAGTAGCAGTGGGCTGTCACATCTGTCGTAGAACCGATAACCACTGGAGTAGACATATTCTGGAGTGGTGACCGCGTCTTGGTAAACGTAGCGTAGGACACCCACCAGCTAGGTGGACCCAGTGGTATATTCTAGTATATCTAGTGTATACTAAAGAATTTACATTTGGTTCAGTCATGGTGACAGTATTTGAAGATGTAATATTATTTTACATTGATATTCTCACATTTTTTTGCTTTGTTCGGTTCGCAGGTTGCCCTAAACTCTAATTTAGCAACTAATAAATCTGACTTAAGCCTAACTTAGGTGATTCCTTCGGCTGGATTTCATACTAGAATTGTAAGCCCTATAATTATAGCTAATTTTTCCGACAGTATATCACTTTCCATCGCCCAAATAGATGTTACATTACAAGTTCATTGTAAGCGTAATATTATGCTGGTGTTTTCAGAATTTCTCTTCTTTTAACAATATTCACATAACTAGTTTTACATATTGCTTTGTATCTACTGATAGTGTGAACTTCGGCATGCAAAGAAGCGGTCCAATTTGCATCATATATGCATGCCTACGATAGCTCTACTGCATTTGTTTTTAATTTTCCTTTTATTAAGATGATAAAAAACCTATCTGAAAATGTACTATCTCATTGCAAGAAGTTGTTGTTTTGCTTTGGGAAACATAAAATACGAATACATTAAGTTCTACAGGAAGTGTTTTCATCAAACGTCGCATATTTTTGTGATCAACCCAAATCCTTGTTGTTAAATCTGCAAAACAAAAATGTATAGGATAAATAACACGTATGAAATGAAATTTAAAAAAAAATGAAAAGGACCTCCGTTAAAACAATAGCTATCAGTTGTAAGGGCGGAGTCAAATTGATTTTGCTCTTCACGGAATATAAGAAATGGAAACAACTAGAAACCGTTAATATTGACAAAAGCAATGGGCTTGCATTTTGCATAAAAGTGTAAAGCTCTATTGAACTTAGGCGCACAACGAAGTGGTCCAATTTGCATGTTTTATGCACGAGCCGCGGACAGTGCACATCGCGTACGTATATAGGACTCTTTGAAATTTTTATACCCTATTCCCACAAATCGGACCCCGCTGCATTTTATGAGATTACTTTACGTGTTTTCTGGATTTGTGTTAGTCTATTTTGCGGAAGGCGACGCTCGGCGATATCTTCGCACAGCCTTATTGTGTGACGCTTTTAAAGTGTTCGTGCAAAAACTAAAATTTATCCTCAGAATTAATGAAGTTTAAGGTCTTTAACTTGCGTGAACGTCCTCGTGGACTGGCCTAACCTAACTTTGAAACTGCATTAAAAACCAATACTCAATTCATTAGCAATGTTTCCTATTCGTGAAATAAAATATGTATGTACAATGTAGGTACGTCCTACAGGAATATAATCATTCAAACGGCTTTCAGGACACAATGCACTTCGTTACGACGCCACCTGGCTCTAATTCATTGTGAGACCACAAGTGCCTCGAAACCCCATGTTTTTGTTTTACATTGTGATGTCGGTAATCGTCGGACGTGCGAGGCAGAAACAACCGACTTTTATAGAGAAGCCATTGGTCGAATGCAGCACTAGCAAAATTGCATTGTTCATTTTATTGCAAGTGCCGATGGCAGAGCTCCCACAGGAATTATTTACTATGTAACAGCACATGCATTTTATTTTGATCGTTGATTTCCGTGTGCGAAATCTTCCAATTTATTCATTGGATCGGGCAAATAATTGTAAATTGTTCGGAATGAATATACTCCATTTTAAAAACTGCTTCAAAGCTACTTCCATATCTAGTTCTATGATTCCTTACAGAATTCCTTTAACCGGTGTAACAGTGTTAGCTCTTGGGATTCTATTAATGGCTTACAAAAAACAATAGCATAAAAACGTATATCAGTATCTATAAAACTGTTAGATGGCGCATTAGTTTAAAAATATAGACTGCGGCAAACGTATTTCACATTAATTCTAGCCGTGGATCAATGTGCATTAAATGGATGACAAACGATGGGCAACTTTTTTTATAAACTCCATTTTTGATGTCCCTATTTATAGTCTACACTTACCCTATTTATTAAAATAGGACGTTATTAATTGGCACCAAAGCAACATGTATTGTACTCAAAGGAAAAATCCTATTAAAGTACGATGTACACAGTATAAATGACAACACTTGTAAAGTTACTAAAACACCGTATGTAGGTACATGGTTTGTCTTCAGGTATGTTTTCTTCTCCATAATCATAATAACTCCCTTAGTCATTTCGTTGTTGGACGCGAATGTCTTCTTAGAACTAGAATGGTTTAAATCTATAGTCAAGTAAGTTCGGCCCCACTCATATATGTATTATTGCTCAGTATGTGGATTTATAATTTGTTTGAGTCAGCTTTGTTGTCTATCTTCCTTTTCGCAACATCCGTAGTCTATAACATAAATATTCGTTCAAGACATATTCGTTCTGGTTTTAGTTAAAAATACTATTAAAATTTTAAAGGTTTCATGGCTTAATGTAATCGTGGTGAGTAGGACCAGGTCCTGTCACGAAGTTATGTATCAGTAATGAGGATATAATGCTCAGAGAGCTCTCCTACGTGGGCAATACATTGTTTATGCAACGTGATGGAGCATGTTCTGCCCACATTAATAAAACACCAAACCTTAACTAAGTGACCACCTTTATGTGGTTTCCCACTAACAATAAGGTTAAATAGGGCATAGTGAACAATGTCTCCTGGGATTTCATTTAAAACACACGCAGGTCTATATTAATCATTACATATTTTTGATTAGCCACTAATCAGATCGGTGAAGGGATTGCAACTAGATGACCGAAACCTGCGGCTTAGCAACGCTTCCAAAACATTCGCCGCGTGAGTTACGTACGAGTTTACGTTTGGCGCCAAAAATTATGATGTTTTCGTGGCCGTGATCGTGATAAATTATAAACCAGAACTCACACTAGAAGGTACTTAATACTAAGATCACAATGCAAATAAATTACCTAGTAACATAGGAGAACTTATTAGTAGTCTCGTAGCGGCCTTTTACATCACTCAAATGAAAAATGTTTTCAATTTGAACAATGATTTTCAAACAATTCATTTCTTTTTTCAAATATGTGATTAAAATGCAATCAGTTTAATAATATTGTAATGTTTATATTTGTACCCGCGCTGAATGTCAGACGATCATTGATTTTTCTTTTAAAGTCTAGACAACTTTTGTTGAGGAAATGAACGGCACGAAAGTTTTTAATAAACTGATACCTATCGCCTTCAACACAAAATTTCACACGTCAATGTTATCGTAGAAACATTCGTAATAAAGTTAAATGAATTTCGAACTCGGCTCAGTATCCGTCCAACTCGACCCATCAGTTGAGTACCTACCTAGTTCTACATAAAACTTACACCCAAATAATATGATCAAGTTGAAGAAAGGTATTTAAAAATGATTGAAAAACATTAAGAATTCAGTATTTTCTTCAATACATAAGTATTTAGAAAATGGTACATTAAATGTTTTACAAAACTTCTATTGACATATACCTACCTATTTTAAATTATTTCGTTATCATTTGAAGATATGAATCTTACATTATACGACGCATGTTATATAATTGTACATTATATAATTTTTCGCAAACACCATTTACCTCCCTTTAAATGAAATGATCGTTACTATTTATCTATGGCCAAAGCGAAATTTGACTGAATAAAAAGTCAAGCCACTAAATGGCTGATAATTAAAAACATTATGACCTGATGTTCCGTTCATAGTGTAACAGTAAGCTCCACTGTTCACTTATAGGAATATTTTATTTTCCCCAATGCTCAATAGTTTTTTTTAGAACTCTCAAAATTATTAATAAGTTTAATTAATTTTGCAATAATCCACAAATACAAATTAAAACAAAACAATTTTAGCTTAATTTAATATCGATGGATTTCGGCAAAGTAACGCCTGCTACAATTATTTTAAAGTATTTCGTTTATATAACACTTTGTCGGTAGGTTTTTATACAGAATATTAACAAAATATTTCATATGAATTTCTAAATATCCAACTATAATATATGCTCGGACTTGGTTTCAAACACTGTGTCATGTATGTATGAACTAGTAATTTCCTACATGTCACTGGCATGCGCGTCACGCTTTTCGAAATTCCACAATTTGCAGGAAATCGCATTTATATTTTATCAACAAAAATATCGCCCGTACACCATTTTGTAGTTGCAGCTAAATGTAAATTTAAAGTTTATCTGTGATTCGATCTATAAGAATTTCTCGTAAAATTAATCACATATATATGGATATACATACCTACTTCTGCAATCGTACTAATTGTCAAGTGAATTATAGGTACAGATAGTACCTATAACAAATCGTATTAGTACTGACGAAAGTATGACGATATCATTGTCGAATGATAATTAGAGACGAATGCTAATACGTTATTCATCTACTATATCTACACGCCGTCAGCCGAGCTCCATGGATAATGACATTCCCCCTAATCCTCAAGACTCGCAAGTTTGATTAGACGTCCCTCGAACGCCATTATAACGCACACATCTGGTAAATATGTACCACGGGCTCAGTGTTTGCAATGACCTATCTGAAAACATACGCTTACTTCAGCTACTCTGCGACTGGTGCCTCGCGACTGGCGCGGATTAACCTTTAGCTATGTATAGGTACATTTTAAACCCATATTTACTTAATTTGATGAGCAATAAAATTTGCTTAATTTTTATATAAGAATGCAAGACAAAAGCACACGCTTAGCTGAAAATAATAATAAAACAAAACTGTCACGCCCAGATCTCAAAGCATTTAGGTATTTGTATGAATAACAGCAATTTAGAAAAAACATCTGCACAAACGCTATTTAAGTTTTGTAATTACATTTGTTTTACTAATAACAGAATATTATCCATTACACTGATTCAAGGCAAATTCTCCAAGATTCTCATCCTAATTTATCGCGTAGGTCAACTACAATTACAAAAAGATATTTGCCGGAACATTAATTGTAAAAACATATAAAAAACACACTAACATTAATATGTACTACAACTATTTCTCAGTAAGCTACATAATTATTACGTAATACATGTTACTTAAGTACTTATATGGCGCATTTTTTATTCGCCCTTGCCCGAGTTTCCAGAACATCGGCAGCGAATGAACTCGTTATGAACTCATCGACGAGCGACTGAGTAAATGCTCACAGTCCAACAGACCCCTTCAAAGCACACAGCTCACTGGCACTGAACATGTATATACATATACCAACATTAAAATTTACACTTAAATATGTTATAGTTATTTATATTCAGCCAGCAACATATTCAAGTGTAAATATTTTTCGTCTTCCAGTGAAATATGTCTATCAATTTTAATTAAAACATCGACTCCTAGGAATAGAAACGGATTTCAAACTTATTCTATGGTAGAACGTATAAAATCACTAGTGAATCCTGGGAGTGTACCTCCTCCGCCAGCGTCTTCGAAGAATACAGGCGTGACGCTTCTTTTTTTAAATTCATATCTGTTTATCATAAAAGTTGCGAATTTTTTTATCACAAGATAAAAAAAAACAAAGAACCAAATAATGTCCGAATTAACTTTAAATTTCGTTTATTTATGATTTATTATTCATAGCAGTTTTTATTTTACTAAACGCAGACGATCCAGAATAACATTTTTATACATAAGGGATCAAGTATAGAATCAATATTGACACTTTTTGAACATGGAATATTTACCTTTTTCTTAATTTCAAATCGATACAGACATCGAGTATCAAACTCTATCCATTTATAATAATTCAGAGAAATCGATTTTAAAAGGTCAAAATAATTACTTTCACTGTATGTCACTCCACTAAGCGAATGGCAGGTAGCAATTATGTTGTCAGAAACGAATTGAAGAGAATCCAACAAAGGGGAAACAGAGACGGGCGTATAATATGTGGTAATACCATTAGAACTACATACGAGTATATCTAAGTATTGTAGCGAATCAGTTTTAGAAATGAAAGACAAAACCTTATAAAAAATCATTTATTTATGATTTGTCTACAATATTTACAGAACGTAACGTAAGATCAAGCCTATAATCCCCGAAGGGGTAGACAGAAGAGTGTAGTACGCCATACTAGTACGTTTCACCAGTTGCGTTTAAGTCCCATGGAATGGGTGGTGAGCCTCTCGCTATACAACGGGCTCAGAACCAGACTTCGAGTCAGTACTAGAAATTCTAAATTAAAAAAATCAAATAGCATTTAACCCGGAATTTGAACGCAGGACCACCCGATGGCAGTCACGCTTACAACCATCGACAAATGAGGCAGTCCTTTAGAAGTATATAGAAAACTTTAAAAACACTGATAAACATTATAATATAGTTATTATACTTGTACCGAACGTATTCATTGCGATATTTCTTTAATATTTGCTCTTAGGTCTAAAACAAATTTTTTCAGACAACTGAAAGAAAAATCACAGTCGTAGCGAAAATTTTTATAAATTCGATTGTGCGTAAAAAGCGTAATAATTAATTATTCTACTCAATAAACACGCAATAAATTTTAGTAGTGGCAACATTATTGTTAATAAAAAAGCATTGAATGGTTAGTGGGGATGGAGAAGCCGCATAAGCCTGTTCTGCCAGCGACGTCGCTGCGTCTCACTGCACGGCCTGATCTCCTCGGGTTCGTCGGGAAACGATGGTGGGAAATAAAAACTGTAATACAAAATCAATTTATTATATTTATAACAGCAGCATAATAGGTAGTGGCTAGATGAGATCTGCGGAGGGTCGGGTGTTGTGGCGCGCCTTAGGAAAGGCCCATGTCCAACATTGAAACGGAAAAGGCTGACGTGACCTGTAATAACAAGTCATATGTAAATTAATTTTTGTGTACATATCGAGCGGTTGCAAGCGCGACTGCCGATCGGGAGGTCCTGGGTTCAAATCCCAGGTCGGGTGCTATTCCATGGGACTTAAACGTAACTGGTGAAACGTGGGAGTATACTACACTTTTCTGCCTACCCCTTCGGGGATTACAGGCGTGATGTTACGTATACTTACATTTTGGATTCCTTTCGGGGCAATGTTATATCTGGATATAATTTCTGTGCGGTAAGCTGACTCTTTCTCATCGAGCTAGTAGTGCTAGACCTGGAACTGTAGCTTGTGGAAGACCTGAAACAAAATGACAAACCAAATAGAGACAGATCTGACTGACCGTCTGATATCCGCAGTGGGTACTATGGGACAAACGCAGACAGGCTGTTGCAAGTGAAGGAAGTAATTTAGCACAGGTCATGAATCAGCGGGTATTCCGTAGTATTACATTATTGTTTGCCCAATTACAGATGTTTAGTATACGACACGAACCACGAGTTGACGTGCGTCACGCGACCCGTGGAAATTCCCACGATTTTGACATACCTTTACATATATGAAGTTAGTCTCCGAAAAACATGGAAACAAATTCATCGTACTTAATAAAGATTTTCTCGTTATATATATGTACATAAACGATGATGATATACAAACATAAACGATTAAATAATATGTATGTTGACTTAAATAAATGAAATATGTCAATATGAGTACGTAAATATAGTTCTTAATTACGTTAATCTCAGCTCAATCAAGTAATTGGGTAGATGTAGCCACATGTCATGATCTACTGGGTCAAAATGGGAATTTTTAAGTTAAAGATGATGAAGACCAAGTTTCCAGACATAGCTCTGAAAGACACGACCAAGAAGCAAAGAGTTGACCATCTGCCGAAGATCCGTTAACTGTGTCCATATTTGTCCAACAACGAACTAACGATATCTGTTGATAACATAGAAATATCTTCATTTTATTTCAATATTACGAACATTGAAGCCTTAGATTTTCCAGTATCGGTGGTCGTCGGCAAAGGCCTCAGCATTGTGTCAAAAGTCGATCGCGACATGCCAATAATTCCCACTGTTATTCCCAGTTTCACCAGATTATCTTCAGAGCCAGCAACAGCATGCATCATGTACAAGAGGCGTGGTGTTACACTGTGAAAAATAGACCTTCATTAAACATAAAATAGCAATAGCTCGATATATGGAGATAAGACTTTTGCTGTAGGTATTAGGTTTATTTCAGATATTACTATCTTTCTGTATCTCTCTATTACTGTCATCTGCGATGCATAAAATTATTAAACACCAATTAACATAGAATCTTTTAATCTCGCTAAATCGGTTTCACCTACTCGTTAATACTATTGAGCCGCTAAACAAAATAAACAACCAACCCCCTCATTTCCCGTAATACCAAATAATTTTTCGTACAACCTCCCCAACCCAACTTACTGCGTGCACTTGATTACTCCTAATCCCATCATGCGGTAGTCGATGTCTCTGTGGCAGAACACGTCGTTCATTAGGGGGGAGCGGGTATTAAGCTTCTTATCGTGTCGAACGCAATGGCCCAACAGCACTGCGCGTTCTTCCGGCGCCATTTTCGACACGTAGCCCGTGTGTAACATATGTTCCACAGAGTTGAATATTTCAGACTTGAACACACGACTCATTTCCAATTCTATGGATTGTTTTAAAATGCACACGTATTATTCTTAAGGTTATTCGATCGTTTTGTACAAATATTATTACAACTAATAAAGGTGATATACCTATGTATGTACATAGTTTTTTTCGCATGCAAAATAGGCTATAGGCTGATCAATGTAATATTTTTTTTATATTGCTCACTCCATTTAAAATAGATTTGTTAAAGGATATTTTTATACATGTTACGTGTGTGAGAAATTACCTATAATGTAAATAACATTAAGATACCACTCAAAAGTGACTGGACTTGAATAAATAGGTATCATAACGTTTCAAATCTTGTAGAGACCCCGATTTAGTTATTCAAATCTAGGAGGTAAGTTTGAAATTGGCCAGCCCGTTGGGTAAATGTTACATTCAATGCGTGAACTGAATGTTAATTAGGACAGTGATTGAAAAGCGCAGTATAGTTAACAGATTCGGAAATTAATTGAACAAGTAATTAAATCAATCTGTTAGTATATATTTTATGACCATTTTACCCAGTTCACAAATACGTACAATATAATTAGGTATATTAAGGATACAATATTATAAGACAATTTTGAATAACTGGTGTTTTAAGTGTTGTTACTCCCAAAAAAATTGCACCCACAAATTGTTACTGAGCTGTCAATGCATAATAATATAAGAACCCGTTACATATTGCCACCATACAAATATCAATTGCCAATTAATAGATAAGCTACTTTTTTACTTATTTCCTGCTTGGGTTCTATTTAAATTTATAAATTTAAGAACCTATTTGATTGAATGATTTACGGCCCAAAGCCAGCCAAACAATTTGCACGCACACGCGTAGTAAAGTTTCAAAAAATCTAGCATCTTTATCCGACAACGATCTGCGTTTCTTCTGCGGCCCCATGTGGTGGTACTTCTTAGTTTCTCCGCCACCTAGAATAGTATAGTATTCCACAACAATGTCAATAAGCAACGTTTATATCTAGATAAATTTAAGATATAAAAGTGTTCACTACAATCTTGTAGTAATTGAACAAGTACCTAATTAAATCAATCTGTTAGCTCGTACCTACATACTTCTGATGGATGCAAACTGTATTGGTACGTCGAAAAGAGTACGAAGATTTCAAAATTTCAAGTAATATACAAAACAAATTCATATTACAAAAGATTTGATCTCAATGTTGAGAAAAACATTTAATTTCTATTTAATAATATTTAAAGTTGTCAAAAGTAAAAGAGAAGAAAGTATGAATATTTCTTTTGTATTTCTAACTTCGTTGCAAAGCCATTTAAAGTCAAACCGTTTCTTTAAAACAAATTAAATGACTATATCCAAAAAATATTACGTAAATATGCATCTAACTCGTTTAAAAACAATTTTTGACGAGCAAAGCTATGCTCCTTGAGCACTATAGATACCTACTGTGGCCAACGCCTTACTGCTTTCTATATCTGACTGTTACAAGCTCACCTCATGATACAGTTCTGCAACTAAGAATTAATAAATTAACCTATTAGCATCGTGCTGTATTCTTTGGCTACTAAAAGACGTAAATCAGATAAGTTATCACGATATTCATTTTCGACGATGTCACACTGCGGCGTTCTCACTTTTGTTTCTAACTCTATTATTCTGTTTGCCATTTCATCTGCAATCTAAATACCATAAAATTATATATTAATATCTGGTTATATCCGAATCGAACCCAGTGCCATAAAAGTTTAAAATAACTAACCAACACCTAGAAAAAAGCTCATCATCAACAAATAGGTAGCTAAACAGATTTTCTTTATTCAAACCTAAGAAGCTCTCAATTAAGAAACACTTCAAAGAGAGAAAAAGGCACATCCATTAAAAAGCTCCGTCGCCACAAACTCACACATACACATGATAAACTTTAACACCCCCTCTTTTTACATCAGGTGTAGTAGGTACAATAAATTTGTGAAATAAGACTTAAATTTTTTTATAAATTTATGTTCTAAATACGATTCAATCAATAAAGGGTATATGAAACAATTAATCATGGGTAACATCGAAACAGATTATTTCCACTGGTACCCACCTTTCTGCACAAAAAAAAATCTACTTGTTTACATAAGGCAAATAAACTAATTGTTCTTTGAACAATTGCAAATTAAATAAAAAAACTGTTCTTTGACTTGCCTGCAAATAATATTGACAGTAAAAGATAAGCGCTCTGATAAATCTTTCCGTCGTAGGCAAATGCAACATATTTATCAACATCGGGCTTAAAATGTTTGCAGGCGCAGTGTATAAGGCTATATCTTTCACATCCTGCGGAAAGGTAAAATCTCTCCTGAAGCCGTCACAGTGAAAATATAAAATGTAATACCCATCATATTACCTGCACGGTAATGATATCCGGTTGTCCTGGCTTTAGTTTCCTTTGATAACGTCGGCGAAATCGAATCTAAGTTACGAAAGTTGAAACGATGTAAGTAGGTACTCATATAAATTTCGACATATCGATACAACACGATTGGGTTAAAGTTACAGCTCTCATCTGATTTTTTTGTTTATTTTCTTATCTCTATATAAAATTATTTCATTTTATATATATATACGTACCAAATACGTTAGCTTTTGTAGATGATGCAAAATGTCAAGAATGCAAATTTATCAATAGGTATAAATGTGCCTCGAATTTATTTCCAATCGTCTGATAACTTTTTAAATTGAACATTATAAAACAGCAGCCTCAGAATATAAAGTTGCTGGGATGTTTGGAGATTGAGATTTACAAATTTAAGTTGCACATCAGATGTCTTGTTTAAAAAATATAATTAATTCTTACCTGTTCTATCAAGTCGACGTCATCTCTAAATTCAACGGTTCCTGTTGGGGCTTTGGTGGCTATTTGAATGGCTTCAACAAGTTTTGGAGGTAGGTCACTATGAAATATGAATTAAATAGTATTAATTGCGTGTTGATAGGAATTTAAGAGAATCTACAAACATTTGGAATAAGATTGTGATTCAAAAAAGACAAATACTTGCGACGAACGTTAATTCGGTATACTCAGACAGCAGTAAGTATTCGTAATTTTTTTTTTACCAGGGAGGGTTTAACTGTACTGATTGACCTATGCTTTCACAATTATTAAGGACTAAATATTCGAGTAAAACAAAGTAAGAATTTCCCGATTGTTTCCTAGTGTTTCAGCAATCAGATCTCATCTGATTGTTAATTTTTTAGCACTCAGGAAATGCTTACCGCCATAGACCGGCCAAATTTACTTGATTTATTGTGTGTAATATTCGCAAATCAAGACGTTTAAAATGACAAAGACATTTTGAGGGTAAGTAGACATTACATATAAACGCAAGCGATAGTAAAACACTCGCCTATGCATTTCTAACTGGACCCGTTTAATGATTTGAAAAAAAGTTATTTGTTCATGTGTTTTTTATAATGTACTTAGACAGAGATAATATCAAAAGATTTCAAAGTACCTATATAAAATAATTCATATAATAAACAGATACGATTTACCTAACAAATAAAAGAGCCTTTGTTGACTCATCCCACACCCAATGTCCATCTTCATACAAACCACCGAAGCCTCCCTCTTCTTCATCATCAGCCATGGTAAATTTATTTTAACAAAATATATATATTTATTTTATTTACCTATATTTGTACAACAGTACAACATACTAAATATAAATGAACGATTTTATTGACGTGATAAATGTCATTTTGAGTTTTTGTTTAATATTTTTCACTGGACTATTGATGTTATCTGTAAGTAGGTACTTACAAACTTCGAAATAAAAGTACTTATTGAAAACAATTTTGTTAATTCATTTTTTGCGTTATAATAATTATGTAACAAGTTTATTAACAATGCGAAATTATGCAATACGATATTTTTCCAACGAACAAAGGAGAAATTAAGTTAAACCCATAAAACCAGGCACGACTTTACGCTCGAACGTAAATTATACTGAACCCACCGCATATTTTAAAAATGTAATTCATGGGCGGCTATAACTCGAGGATTGAAATTATCATCGAACTTGCAAACACAACTTTGGTAAAATTTACTGCGTTACCAGTAAGTTGCGCTCGACGCCGCTGAATATAAAGTTATGTTAATGTTAGTGCACCGAACTCGGAACTTTAAAAACTTATAAAATGTTACAATTTGTCACAGGAATAGATGCTGTTAGCGGAATATTGAATTACAGCGTAATTTAGGAGTTTGTTTATTGTAAGATCATTTATATTTACCTATATTGTAAGTGCAGCAATGATGAATGCAGTGCACTTTATATTAGCAAATCATAGCAGCTCATAATGGCTCTATGCAATGTATTTCATTGCCCATTTAAAATATATATAAGTAGGTACCTACTTACGTAATACGCAGATTTTGCGTGATAATTTGTTGAGCAACATTTCAAGTAATGGACATATTAAAAGTAGGTCTTAATTAACACCCTCGTTCGTGTGACAGTGTGAACCTGACCAGTTTCTAAGTGTATCCAAATCAGCAAGGATGTCAGGTGTATGAATTCACTGAACTCATGCACACACACGACTGCACACAAGTTGGGACGGAGCGAACAGCTTTGATCGGGTGCGTTCTGCCATGTGATCAAATATCTACTCAGATGCTTTGCATGTCACCATACTGTTTCAAAAACAAATCATTTAAAATTTAATATTTTATAGGTAATCTACAATATTTTATTCCATTGCCATTTTCTGAATATATGCGTATTCTGTAGGTAGGTACTCTGAGAATAAGTAATTTCAGTTTAAAATTTTAATTATAAAAAAACTTTATATGTAGGTACTATTGCTTTTTGATCGACGTAATATACCCACTAAAAAGATTGGGTGAAAGAACATCAGCTCTGTATGGCGCGACTTAAGTACACGCAGTAGCCAGCGACACCCTCGTGTCTTTACCGATGAATATTCATACAGCATCGAAGTGCTTCGTTTTGTTCACTGTAAACACGTAATACGTGTCCTCTCAAGCCTGTGTAGTATTATGTAAATATTATATCTACTTTAGGTAATTGACACCGCCGACGATGGCTTTTACACGAACAAATATGGCAGCCATTTTTTTTTACTTAAAAGCAATGGCTCGGCAGCAATCTACAGATATGTAATAATATCTCAATAGATTATTGCGTTTATAAATAATATTTCTAACAACGTTGTCACTTCATCGTCATGTTCATTTTATGGAGTTCCCTCAATATATTTAAACAATAAGTAGGTTTATGCCTTTATTCTTACTATTAATTCATGTTACTACCGTTGCAATTAATATTTGTATCGTAATAGTGCACGTACACAAAATTGCTTTTGACATTTCGATTTTTGTTTATGTTCTAGGTACTGCGTCCCACCATTTGCGCCAAATACTATTTTATTTGTAATTTATAACTTATAGTAATCAGGGCCCGTTTCGCAACGGCGTAATGCAATAAATTTGTCTCGCTTGATCAATGACGAACAAACTATCAATACAGTAATTATCTGTTCTATGTTTCACCACTCTGGCGAAATTATTATCCCTTATTATTTATTATCCCTTAATTCTAAGTTACATCTGATTACGTGTGAAATTTCAAGCTTCTAGAACCAACTGTTCCAGCTGTGTGTTGGTCAGACAGGAAGCTAATCAGCATTTTCTTTTATATGTACTTGCAAAAAAAATTATAAATACATTTAAATACTTTTTGATCTAGCCACAATCACTGAGATTTAATAGGCATTTTTATTTTTTAAACCTGTTTATTATTTTGAACTTGCCACTTTTAAATAGTAGATGCTATGTAAGTGTTTTATTATAAATCACATTGTAGGTACCTAATGGTATAAACAAAAAATATTTAACTTTATTAAGGTATCAATAAAAACAATTTTTCCTTTCTTAGATCACTAATATATATTTTAGGTTATTTTCTTATGAAATAAACTAGACTGACCGGAAACCATAATAGGGACTCTACTTACATTAAACGTTATAAAATAAAAATAATAGCAAATCCAAGAATAAAATATTCCAATGGAACAATACACAGAAGTTATCATTAAAGGCAAAAATGGTAAAACTTTATCAAAACCTAATATATAATGGAATACGTTTTCATACATGCAAATAACAATTAATCCATATAGATATAACGATTCTACTTTGTTAAGTCCTGGAAGCACTAAAAATTCACGAGCAGGTATTTTTTTAACTCCTTTTAACCTGGGAGCCTCGTACAGTGATGGTATATTTGAAAATGAAATTGAGGCATGTGTTAATAACATAAATATCTTAATCAACAACAGATTCTTAGGGTACAGAAGAGGGAAAAGTGAGTAATGTCCAACTGTGGACATTATCAAAAAGTTTTTGCCATCTACATCACCCAGCACTGACATAAAACTGAAACAAGATTAATGCTGTTAATAATTCTGTAAATGTTCAACATTATCATTAGAATGTGTAGTAAATTAATAGTAAACATATTTACCTCAGGGGAATCAAAATCATAAGTATTGCTTTTTCGTGAACATGCCAGCCAAACATAAATGAGCAAGTAGCACAGACAACTAAACACCTGCAACACAACGATTATTAAGAAATTAACATAAAAATTGTAAAAATGTAAGAAAATGTTGCCCTTTTAATAATACAATTTAAAAAAAATATGATAAAATAACTCTTCACAACTGGAAAAATTTAGAAATTCCTTACTTTCTGTAGAAACCCTTCTTTTTTACATTTATTTGTTTTTACAGTGATATCTAACTACTGTGGTTATATGCCAGTAATATAATGTTGTTATATGATGTAACACTGTCAGCTTCTAAATTAGTATGTACATTGCCAACACTGCATACTTAGCTGCCACCCTTTTAATACATACAGTAGATCGGGTGGGCATAGATTTCTGCAAACTTACTAGTCATTACCTTTCGCTAACAATGCAATTCTAAGCAATAATTTATAAACACAAACCTTATGAAACTCATATTTCTATATCTTCTATCAGCTCCGAGATGCCACAATTTTATAAGTGCAGGCATCATGGACAATGCTGTCAATGTAAAGGTCACCTCAGGAGTTATTGATGGCAATACTGAATGATGGTATTCTTGTACTAGTCCCCCAGTCATAGCAGCCTCACTTCTTGGGACTGAATATCCAAAGACCGGCACTGGAAAGTAATACCATAAAATAGACATATACATATGTGTTTATAGGTATATGTTCTGTAGTTACACATAAAATTGAATGAATATTAATTTATAAGTATGTTATACTTATAAAGAAGTATACTTCTTTATATCACAAGTAAAATATGATTGATGTAACTATTTATTAATTTTTAAATGATAAGTTATATCACAAACACTTTTTGTTCATTTTATTTTACAGGCCTCTAAAAGAGTAATGGTAAGTATAAATACTTACAAGTATGTTGCAACACTTTGTCTCCCATATTGTAAAGAGCCCAGAAGTTAGGAGCCCAATATGCATGGCAAAGTCCTCGTTTGAATGGAAAAAGCCTAGAAAATATCTGCAAGAAAACAATATAATATGGGGTTGACTGTAGAAAAT
>DWEE01000062.1:0-24404 GCA_018245755.1 Parelbella macleannani | reverse complement strand
GTGGATTCAACGTCTGTACCTTATTTAAAGATGGCGTTGTAAATGACAGTAAGCAAATAATGTCGCGTTCACGAATAGCGGATGCGGTTGCTTTCAAAATTTTATGCATTACCAGTCCGCGTTATCCCTGGCTGTCTGTTGCAGGATGCGTCACAATAAATTTGGGCGCTACGATTCGATGTGATTCTTCCGGGGGGAGCGCGCGCAAATTTTGACAATCGAATATCTCCAAGTGACATTCCGGCAATATATTTTGTGGTGACGGTGACTGCAAACGATTTATATAAGCAGTTGCACGAGAATTTGACATCGTTTAAATTGACAGAAAAATTACAAAGACTTTTGTTAGCTAAAACAAACATAACATATTGCAGCGCTCAGATTAACGTGGTTTCATCTCAAGAGTATTCTTTTTGGAACTTAAATTCGATTAACGAAGATATAATTTAAAATTTTAAATAACGTTGATTTTATTTTCGACAATGAAATCCTAATGGTTGAAAACATATTGTTAAAGATAAAGAAACAAATGTAATTAAATGTCCAGCTGTCATTCGGTTCAGGCGAAATCAGATATTCGCAAGTTCTGTGGGTACGCATGGTCTCGATCGTTACGTATTCCACGCCAGTCAAACGGTTGTGACAGGTGCGGTAACATCGCCACGGCTGACACGCCGCCTCGATGTAAGCATACTTTCCGCTTTGCGCTATCTGTTTCGGTGTACAACAGGTTTGAATCCAAAACAAGAACAAAAGGAGATCTTTATGTGTAAAAAGTCATTTTCGACATTATATTTGCGTGCACGGTAATGACATTTTCTAGGAAATTAACATTTATAACTTTACTTTTGATTTTAGAAGACAATTGTTATTACGATGATGGGTAATTTATTAAATTGTCCTTCATTATGTTTATTGTACTTGTTAATAGTTTCATTTATGTCCAGAAAAATGTAACTATTAACAACGCGGCAGAACTACCAGAGATATGCCGTATGTAGAAGCTTAGGTTACAACGCAGATGAGACTAAACGTTGAAAAATGCACATATTTTTTACCATTGCGTTCGACGACCGAAAGAGAAAAAGGAACAGGAGATATTAGTGAGAAATTCGCTTCGTTGTGCGCAGCGATAACGTTTTCATCTGATATTAAACTGAACGCGACTGTTGGACGCGAACACGTCATGCTTTTATTACAAGCAATTTTTTATATGACGAGATAATCAACCCGGGGTTTGTATATAGACTGGGATACAACGTTACATAGACGAAAGTACTTCGAGGATGTTAGCAAAGTATAAACAAATATCAGATTATTTGTAAAGCAAGAAGAAAACATATGGACGATATCGTGATTCGTTCAGAACTGAAAGGTATTGCGTCAACTATCCCCGAGAGAGATCTTTTGAAGTCCATGCTCTTATTTAATGTTCAGAGCAACTAGCAACAGTGCAGTTTGCGTTTTTTAGTCATTTTAATTATGGATACCATGTGATCAGTGTGAAAAAATGTACTGTACATTAAATTACGCGTCAAAATAATAAATATGCTTTCACAGTAGATTTTAATATAACTCCTGAAGCTTTCAGTACTCGCGGAGGAATTGGAGCCGGCGTCGTTACCGTGCTGAGTATCCATTATTTTAATTCCAACCGATAGGAACAATGTTACGAATCTAAAGGATCCGCGAACCCGCGGAGATGGGCTCGCTACTTTAATATCGGGGTGTCGGGAAAACATTATTTTATTAAAATCGTCGGGGCAGGTAAGTCCCCGGGGGCCCGATCTGATACTGGAAATCAAAATAACTGAACATTTCCAACAGGCAGAAAATATTCACTGCCATCGCAGGGTTGTCAGATGAATAGAACATTTTCTGAATTGTGCACATTTTTCAACAATAACTACGCAATGAGTTCAACTTTTAATCTAAGTATTTTGAAATTATATGGAAGTGACAACACTTTTAAGATATTAAATTTTTGTGTTTCTTTGTTTCTGTGTCGGGGCGGAGTAAGATTGCATCCCCGCACTCCGTGCAGTTACATCAGGCTATCATAAGAGGCAATTAAACTTAACGCTGGCACTTCGTGGTATCGCGTAGCCTGTCTAACTAGACCACAGCTAAATACCCTGGCCGCCGACGAGCAGTAACGTAGGCTGTGGTCTGGGATCCCCAACTCGCATGCGCATCATGGGAACTATGGCCAAAACCCCTGATGGGAGGCCTATGTCCTACAATGGAATTAGACAGACTGTTGACGATGAGACAATATTTGATAAAATGAAATACAGTTTTGGATCTGTTTATCGCAATTCATATCTAATGTTTTCACTTTGATCCCGTTTCCAAAATTTGTCTTACACCTCGCAGCCAACCCTACTCTCTTCACTATATCCACTTTTTCCTTCAGCTCGCTCCCGCCCGCTCCTTTATTGATCTATTCAATCGTTCACATGAAATTATTTTTTGTGATGTATTCGCTTGAATCGTGTCACGATTGTTAAGTACCGTGTTATTGTACGGAAATACTAATATTTTTCTCTTATATAATGGTCTTCGCGAATTGGCTATTTGTACGGGCACATTCGGTGCATAGAATTCACATCACGTAGACACGGCATGTGGAGTGAGTTTATTTATAACGGCAGTTCTTTAAAGCTCTGTGATCTGCGGCAATCGTGTGAATATTTAGAAAATAGCATACAAGCCATCGTGACTTACACCCTTGAGTACTTAAATGCTGATCTTATGTTTAACTGTTTTAAATACTTTGGGCAGGGTTCAATTAGTAGTGATGTAACCCTTGCTAATAGACGACTAAGAAATAAGAATATTATAAAAGTGCTCAGAAATATTTAATTTCACATATTACTTTCGATCGAAGCCATGATACTTACGTTTTATGTCACATTTTGGGAACATTTATATTACTTACCAACAAATTACTTGTCTTTATTTTATTATATACATACATATGTTCATATTTCCACACCAAGTCCCTCACGGAGTAATCAGTCTTTATAATTCAGAAGAATGTTTAAGAAGCTGAAATTTAAAAAACGCCTTCAAAAACTATCGAAGTAAGTTTGTGCAAAGCATTTCTATTTCATCTCTGTTCTGTGACATAGAGGGGTTACCATAACGCGTAAGTAATCCCTTGTTGGAAGCTGGCAGTGTGATACTTGAGGAAACCGTGTCAGGTGGCCGGCAGTTCAGACAGGCTTTGTGAGGACCGCGCGGACATGAGCACACTTGGTTTGACTTTGTTAAACACAGCGGGCAAGGTTCTATGCGACCTAAAAACAATCAACGCGACAATGTCAACAAAAGATTTGTATTATTGTAACTTTATATAGATTTTAATTATTGGCGCGACGAATTAATAAAAATAACCAGGGAATATATTGATATAACAACTATCCAATCGGAGCCATCGTGAAAGAAGGTCGGGTCACAAGTACCTTCACATAAACATGTATGACGACTCTAATATGTAGAAAAGACAAAAGAAGTATGCGAGTAGCGTAGTTGACAGTAATCTTTATTCCCTGCCTACCCCCATGGGAAATAGGCGCGACAATATGTATGAATGTAATAATAAATACGCAAAAAGCCGCGATGAAGGTTTATGCGCTTCAGGGAACATTTTCAAAATAAAAATCTCGTGAAAATTCTAGATGTTTGCTCTATCTAAGACGGTCTAAATTTTATCTACTGAAAGTCTATACCCAATTTTTCTGTTTGCAGTTCGCAGTCCTTTTATTTGAAACATGTTTCGTTCGCAAACATCGAGCTTGCATTTTCTGGATGTTCATTCGGAGCACGTTTTTACGCCACTGTCTTAAGTTACGTACTGATGCACGGTGTGTTTATAGACATGTCGATTTTCGATGTATAAATGTATACTGCATTGATGCTATCACGCTTTCCGGACCTATTACAAGTATTAAGGTTAGTAAGAGATATAACATATATTATTGAAGTAATCGTCTAATAGATGTACGTGTTTAAGTAACGTAATGTTAAATATCACGCCTGTTATCCTCGAAGAGGTAGACAAAGAATTGTACTATTATTCCCTTTTTCACCAGTTACGTTTGCGTCCTACATTTTGTATAGGTATTTGATTTTAAATATAGAAAACTTTCTTGTTATTACTTTAAAGTGAATAGGCAGGGAAACGGCAGTTGGACGAGGCAATACACTTAGAACCGTAGTCAATTAGTTCTCGTAGTGTAGGGATTTCTTGGTTCAGCAATTTTGATTGCTTATGACAGTTTATTTTAATATTCGGCTGTTTACTGCTTTTTCTCTTCTTTTTGATTTTTACAGGTAATAATCAAGTGTTTTTTGTATATTGAGGTCGTCATGTGATATAAAATTACATTTTTTATTGTCAAGGTTATAATTGGCGATATTCAACATAACAGAACAAACTAAGCACGGCTCTCAAGCAATCAAAATAATGAATCGGTAGTTTGTCATCAATTAAAGCTATAAATTAAATGTTTTCATAGAAATATAAGAAATGCATCACCATGATAGCTGCATAAAGCCTCAATGCAAATAATATTCACCATTCCACAATAATCTCGCGAAACCTGTCACACAATCTAGCGGACCATCGTTATCGATAACTCACGCGGCACGTCACTATAAATCAGTAGAGCCCGATAGTGATGCCCACGTACTAACTAGATAGTCGATAAATATTCTTATCTTGTACAACTCGTTTGCATGATCAGGAGTAGTCCGCGCACCCAAGGGGGTGAGTTCTTTTTGATGTTTATTTTTTGATGGCAAATCCATCCCAAGTGCGCTATGATATCTACTTGTTCGACGGGTTTAAGAATATCCTCGAAATCAAATCCTTTGCTTTAACAAATTATGGAAAAATTTGGATTGTTTTTACCATACATTACTTAAACTTAATTATTTGTAGGTTCCCTTACATTAGTTACAGATTTGTTGCTGGTTTCCTCGTTAACTGCAAAAGCCTTCAATGTGTTAGTATATTGTTCTTCATTTTTTCGGTAAACAAATTAGAACTTGATTTCCTAAAGGAATCTTCGATATCAGACCAACTAAAATCTCATGTATGTAAAATTAAACTAAAACTAAACTATAGTGATAATTTATAATAAGAATAAAACTATTTTAACAGTATAGGTACATGAAATACTTGAAGTATATCCAATATCCAGGCGAAGAACATTATTTCATCCGGTCGAGAATTTAATACCGAAGTCTCTTGGCATTGTAAATGTTACATCGAAAACCTCTCGCAATTTCTAAGAAAATCTATTTTATAATGTGAACTTGTGAATCCGACGGTACATGGTATAGTACACACATTTTACTATTATCAGTCTAAAGAACGTCAAGTACATAATAGTCCGTACAGGGTACAAAATAATCCGTACAAAGTAGAAAATAGACCACTTTTCTCGAGTCGAAGAAAGCGATTGTTTGTTTATGGTAATGATGCCGCGATATGACCGAATAAATTTTAATGGCGGTAAAATTTAGATGTCGCTGTCGAGATATCTGGAGCTTTTTGTTGGTGTTTCTCTAGAAAGTAGTGTAGTATTGAAAGAGAAACGCGTTTTTTGAAATGGACAACGGAAAGGATATAATTCCGATTATGAATTATAAACGCAGTGGTTATATTGCGATATCTACAATATCTACAGATTTGAATGTTATAGATTGCAATATTATTATTATATCATCACGCTAGGTTCTTACGGGGTAGCCAGACAGCTCTAAGCGTTAAACATCTACCTACTTCTTTATCCGGACTTGCTTCTTATACAATCAGTATTAACAAATTGATCATATAAAACGTTAAGAAATGCATTACCGACCAAAAACATATAGCATTGTCATGTAGTATTTTATCCATAACAATTGTTACAATATGAAATACCTCACTATTTTGTACCGAGCGTTGTGAATCTAAACCGAAGTTTCTGGAAATATTCGTACTTTAGACAATTTAACGACCTTTGGGGGCGTTCCATGTAACCTAAAACTTTTTGAAAGGTCATTGAAATGGATCCAGTGAAATCCCAATCGGATACACAAGACTTTACACACCTTCATTAAATATGTTCAATAGCAAAACTGGCAATTGAATGTTTCATCTCATTTTTATTAAGGTGGATCTGCCCTATGAACCGGTGACTAAGAACTGTGGTTCTAAAATCTCTAACTGTGATTCTCAGTCGAGTAAATTATTGCGTCTTTTTGGGTTTTTTGAAACCTCACATTTATCATAACAAATTTAACCATAACCCTTTTAAGTCTTTAAAATGAGGTCTAAAGAAGGAATCACTACTTTGGAGCCAGATAATTTGCAAAAACTTCCACAATCCTTCAAACGGGTACAAATTTGCGTCGACTCTGGAAGTGGTCATACGAGTAATACAATTTTTTGAAATTTGCATTATACATTTCATACTTTGAAGTAAACTTACTTTGAAAATTAAACTCAATATTTTTTTGAACCCGTATTGAATGAAAGAGCGACCAAATCACCTTAGCTCATTAGTTTTGTCGCACCCCGGATAACTGTTATGGTATTCTTTATAGTAAAAGTGGAGTAAATACGGAACAATTTTTATGAAAAATGGCAAGTACCTAATTGATAAAATGTAGTAGAATAAACGGAGCATTAAAATCCTGTCGGAAACTGTGGACCTCTGGGGGCGAGAAATTTGGGCAGATGAAAACTTAATGAACCCTGGGAACGTTAAGCCGGTACCAAAATTTCAAGATCAATAAAAGGAGGCCTTGATAAACGGCCACATAAGCTTGCATAAATATTTTCATTAGAAAAAGGCATGTGCTAGTTTTGCAATTTTTTAAACTTGAGAATAATGAACAATGGAGTACTTAATGAGTACAGATTATTTACTATTATACATATTATAACCTTGTACATTCTTATCTGAACGTAAATGAACATAAATTGTAATGACCGTGCTGAGCGATTTGCTCTTGAAAGACTTTAATAGACTACTGTTTCATAAATGCTGTTTCGAGATACAAGTTTGAAGTGTGGCAGATATTTTATCCTAGATTCATTAGCTACACCATTACCGCTAATCAGTAATAACTAAAGCAATGTTTCAATCTTTTTTAAAAATTGAATCTCGAGAGACAGCCATTTGTTTGACTTTTATTCCGTAATGTTTCCTAAGTCCTAATTTAATTTGCTGAACAAACGGTTCTAAGATAGATCTTGTTTGGTACATATTCAAGGCCGTTATTCATGATCTGCCGTTGTAAGACTTTGATAGTCTTAATATTAGTTAGCAAGTTATGTAAATTTGAACTAGTTGTAACCAAACAAATAGCCTAAAGCTTCAGCAAAGTTCCACTGCCATGGTCTAAAGGTCAGGATATAGACTGTTGAATATTTAAAACCGAGAGATTAGAAATAAAATTCGTTCACAGAAAATTTGCGTTATTAAAATGACGTCACAACGAAATCTTTTAGTTTATATAAAAATATTGTTATTATCATTCTATCGCTTGGGAAATTTAATTTAATTTATTAAAAATATAATTAGTACGATAAAAACTAGCTTCACGCCTATAATCCCCGAAGCGGTATGCAGAGGAGTACAGTACACTCCCACGTTTTACCAGTTACGTTTAAGTCCCATGGAATAGGTGGTGCGCCTATTGCCATACACCGGGCATAGATCCAGACTCCGCATCAGTACTACTAGAAATTCTAAAATTAGAAAAATCCTATAGTACCCGACTCGGAATTTGACCCCAAGACCTCCCGATCGGCAGTCGCGCTTGCAACCACCCGACCAATGAAGCAATCAAAATTAGTAAGATATTTAAATAAAGATTACAATTTAATATCTAATATTTGCACTAAATCGGCTTTATTCAAAATAAATAGCAATGAAAGTAATTTCTTTAAAAGGCAAGGCATTGGAATCTATACGAAAGCAATGTCCCTTAAGGAGGTACCTGCGATTCGGCTGCGAAATGAAAACGTAGCGACCCTGGAGATAGCCAATTTTGACCAATAAGGTTACCGTATATACCAAATAGCCGTCCATGTGTAGTTGGCTTAGCACTGCCCTTTAATTACACGTACATTTTATTTATAATAAAGGAACAGCCCAGTGAAAATGGTGTAATATCGACCCACCACAAGCTGGACCATGTTTGCTCATTCGCGCACCAAATTCACACTATCAAACAATTTACCTAATGGTACGTTATTAAAAGAGTCACAATTTTCCCATCATTGTGGTTATTTCACCTTTTGTTAAGATAACCTAACCAGTTTGTTTAAGACGTTTAGACCAAAATAGCTCATGAAATAAAATAACGCGAAAGTTAAAAATAATGTACATACTGGAAGTTATTGCCACAGATACAAATAAGGCGATAAAAATTCATCACAAAAGCGGGATAAACCCCAATCCGGGGGATAGTAAAATTGTCAGAAATCAAATTGTTCATGGCACGAAATCAAACATTTATAACACTTGGCACAATTCCACTCGTACCTACATGATGCGTTGCGCAACTGAGAGATATGTCACACTGAGAATTACAGTCGATCATTCTGTTCCTAACGATATGTTTAATTTAGATGAAACAATTGAATTATTAGTATTAGAGATCTCTACAAAAATCAATGAGTCAATAAATCATTTTTTTTATTTTTTTAAATGCTCGAATATTCCGATCAGTGCTACTATAACCAATGACAATTGTTTCGAAATAGAAAACCAATGTATTTAAAATTTTAAGAATACTCTCGCTATTAAATAGCGCATGCTCGTTATAGCCAATGCTAAGTAAAATACAGTCTTCCTTCGATTATACATAAATTATATTTTTCAGTAACGACAGAGTAAGCATGATGTCATTTTTGGAATAACCGACACGTTACAAACCAGACAGCTTCTTAATAGGATTTATGCAAATTTGCACCTCGTCAATGTATTCTCATCGAAAGCTTACAATCAGATCGATCTATTCTTCGTTCAATGAATTGATTATCTAATTGCTCATCTTTATGCAACTTGTTAGCTGACTATGAATCTTTAAAACTATCTCTTTTCAACGTCGTTCTGATCTTATCGTCATTAAGGTGGCTTCCAGATAAAGTATTAAACGAGATTAACGATTTCCTTACCTTCAATTTGAAAATTTTCTATTTTTAAGGAAGCAGCGGTGCGGGCTTTTTACATAAGAAGTTCGTGTTTGACAATTTATGGACGGAACTCCATCTTCTTCAGGGAAAGGAAAAAACTATGTTTAACAATGCAACGATATAAAAGTCGTGATGATATTGATGCTGGATGCGACAAGCCGAAGATAGGGCGCGATAGCGCTCATTGGGGGAGGCCTATGTCCAGCAGTGGACTGAAATAGGCTGATGATGATGATGATATTGATGATATTATGATGATGATGTTTGGAGAATTAAACTCGAGATACTTCAGGTAAATTATGCAATAAGCGTTCGGAAACAAATGCCAATTTGGTAATAAATGTTCGTGGTCTAAAATTCCAACTACATAATGAACTTTCCTTAATCATTTCCGATTCAAATTTCTATTTCAATTAGTGATTTCACTGTGCTGAAACTTGTATCATGATGATGGATTAATAAATGCTTATTAATTTTGATAACGTAGAATAACTTACGTAGGTAACGAGACTTTGAAATACACGTGACGCAGCAAAGATTATGTAAATTAAATATGTCCTAACATATGAGACGACCGTTGCGTCAGTGCACGTTGATTGTGTAGCGTCTGATCCGTGCCAAGCTTCTTTAAAAGTTATATCATTAAATTTGAAACTTTTCGAATTGTTCTATTTATTTGTAGAACAAATTCTTTTTTGCATTGACAACAGCTAATTAAACTTTTTCATTCAAGAATATTACATTTTAATGTAATGAATAATACTTTATATTTTTAGAAACATCTTTTTGATTAGAATTATGTTTGACTGCGTCTTGTCTGGCTAATTATATAGTTTCAGCACTTTTAAACTTCAATTTTAAACTTCACCGACTTTCAATTCAAGATGTACTGAAATTGCTAAAGTTGATAATTTTACTTAACCTTCAAGTATTATTGACAGTACGTGCACTAGCGTGGGGTCTCTAAAGATAATTAATTGGAGAATTTACAACTGAGCTTTTCAGATAAATTTGATCTATAAATCTATTTGGTCCGAATAAAACATCAAACATTTTTGCAAAATCTATTATTAATATAAAATTTCATATTATAAAATCAAATTTCTATGTAAACGAGGCAAAAAATTAATAAAGTATCAAAAATTAACGAATAGTTCAAAGGAGATTTACTACTTATTTTTTAACAATTCTATAATCTACACAATGTTTCTAGAAGAGTGATATGACCTTATTTCCTTATGGTTATGCAAGTTTAGAAAAATCTATAACACAACAAGTAAAATGTTAGATGTCAAAGAATATAATAACGTTATTCAATTAAGCATGAAATACGTTGAAATAGGAAGATAAATAAGTGAATGATGCCAAAGGTTTGCTAAGACATTTTACTACAACGTTACTTACGAACAAAAAATCTGATTATAAAATATAACGTGGTTTCAACACATTTTAGTTACTAATGCCCTCACGTTCCATCCCTTATGGAACATTACAAGCTTTCACAAGAACCTCGCTTCCAGTGGAAGCCGTTTGTGAGACTAACGAGCAATTTGGTATATCTTAATAAGCGATCGCTGGTTCTGGCGCTATCGGGAGATCTACGCAAACAATGTACCGATGTTTATATTGTGTTTCAGATCAAGTACATATAATATTCATTTGTTTTAATAGGATTTCTCTATGAGTTTAAATATCCAGTGATAGTGTTTGTAACTGATACTACATATCGAAACAGCGAACGAAATGAGTACATCAAATTTAATTTTTACTCTTAATGTATAAAAGTTGTTGGATAAAGAACTTTATTCTTAGTTGTAAATTAGAAGTGTTGTTTAACAATTTTATCTTCCGCATAATTTACGTAAAGAACTCAACCAATACATTCACTGCAGCATCAAACGCAGTGCAACATGCACAGAGATTACTTCCAGTAATGTATTGTGCTCGATTCACATTCAAAACTAACAACGGTTTGTGCTGCAATACAAAATAGGTACAACATATGTATGTTTACACAAGAGATAATCATAAAAGCAGTAAGTACGAAGAACAGAAGATGAAACATTACGTAGAAATGATAGTTCATTTTGCGCAATTGTTTTTATCGCGGCTCATCGCGAGAGACTGCGTAGAACGTTTATTTATAAACAAGTTGTGCCGTCGAGATGCACCAATAAATGTTGTTGTTTCCGCGCCGTGCTATCGCGAATATTAAAAAACATGAAAAATTGGCCGCGAGCCAGATATGCGGGTTACGTTTAAAACACAGCCTTCGTGTATTGCATGCGAGCATTTCCAGAAGAATACGCTATGCGTATTGTTCCCTACCCTACACGTTTGATCCGGCTGGGAGGACGAAAATAAAAATTTAATATAAAGTATCGTATTTTAGATTACTTTCAAACGGCGTATTAAGTTTTTCGAAGTTTTAAGCTGTGGTAGCCCCATATCATCTCATCTATCTATCTCAAAGTGGCTCATCGGCATTAAAAAGTTTAGCAGGTCGTGGATAGTTCGCCTGACGGCTTCAAGCGGAACTTTGTCATACCGTACGCTCCGTATTTACTAATTCAATTCTAACTTCTGTATACATATAGAGAGGGGATGGATTAGTGAAACTATGTAGTAGATTGAATGCGTTATTTCGTCATAGTGCAAATTTAAGTGATTCCTTGTCACTAAACCAATTTTTATATACAAATAATAGGTAAGTTATTACGATTGAGATGGGATAATTTAATTATATATATATACATACATAGCCGATATTATGCACGGTCTTAGTCCAAGCAAGTTCTGTTCCTTCTCTATGAAGAGATAAAAACTAGTGACCATTTATGGTCAAGGTAATGTCGATAGTCTACATATGTATATAAAACAATTACATAAAAGTAATATGGATATTTTGGTCATCTAAAACATCTCACCAGAAACCCTTCGAACAGATGTGGGAGTAAATATTCAACTTACTCTAACATCTATACTTTCAGGGAAAAAAGAACCAACAATGCATCAGACCAATCGGAAATAGCTCGTCCATCTCATCTCGAGATTGAAACGTAACTAGATTCTTTCGGTTTCACGCCTCTACTGACTAGCGGACCATTATTGACCAGTAATACTATTTCTTTTCATGAATTTTTATTCCCTGTTTTCCGTGCAAAATCAACTATTACCATGTTTTTTGTTGTTTCTGCCTGCCCACGCATTTCGTAACATGTTTCATCTATTTCCGTCATTGCTTTATCGGATTTGTATTTACTTTGGTCGGGTACTGCCGATGGGAGTTGAATTGTTTCTCTATTTTAACGATTTAAAAAAACAACTTGAGTAAACAAAATAACCATAGCTCTATATTGATCACTATCCTAGCAGTTTACCGAACCGAATTTCGACCTATACCGAATGCCATTGGTAAATAATTCTGTAGCGGTATCGCTAATATAAACGAGTCATTGATTTCAGTATCCGGAGCTTGCCGGCGGGCTAATAGTGCGATTGCGGCCAGTGGGCGATAAAAGCGTATTTTTTTTTGTTTTAAAAACGGTATCATTACCATTCTGGTTTTAGAACAAAACTGATATTTTTGTTGCAGAAAAATTCCAAAGCCCCTTACGTGAGTGCGCCATTTTCCTGTCCGAGTTAACTTTTGAGGTTGCAGGATGTTAAGCGATTCTTTTAAATGGCGCGATTAGACTCGAGTGGTACAGTGCATTGGAATCTCTTAGTTAGTAATTGCAGTTGTTCGTTGCGTTCCAAAATTTTAGCGGGCGTAAAATTTTGGGCAGGAATTTCAACGATACATTTAATACCAGAATTAAAGAGAGAGTAAGATAAATTGTTGAGTAATTTTTAAAAGGCTGATATCTTATTTTTATGTAAGAAAAATGTTCATTTGAGGAAGCTGATAATATATTTGTATTAATAAAAATTTTGTCTTTTCCTTTTGCCCACAATATCTGCAGACATTTTAATCAAAAACCATGAATTCGTTGTTTCCACTGTCCAATCCGACCAGCATTTGGGTGTTAATAGCGCTATCGGGACTCATGCGCGGTAGTTTGGGACAAAGTTGTTTTCAACCGTTCATAATCACCATCACCATTGCGGCTTTAATTTCATTATTTGTAATAACAGAAAGATAGAATCCCTTATTCCTTCTGTGTATACTTTTATGTACTTTTATCCAATACAATACAGAAAAAAATTTAAAAAGACAAAACTATGTAAATGAAGATTTTTTTAGCCTTATGTTAAACTCTTCTGTTAATTAGTATCCTTGCTGTGGTGCATTGTTATATAACAGTTTTCGATTTGTTAACGTTATTTTGGCATTGGACGGATTTTTGGCAATAAGTTTTAATTGCTGACTGTCGTGTGATTCGGTCAAACTTCAATTTAACCTGATTGACAATAAGTTACTACTCATCACACTATTATGTATACAGGTCCTAGCCGACAATGTAATTTAATTTGTGACTGGTTTAAAGATAAGCCTGTCCGCGTTAAATATTTTGTACAACTCTGGCACTGTGCCATGAATATCATCGTACTTATGTATGAAAAAACGGCTATTTCCTTCGGCCTCACACAGCTATTCACTATCAACAATATATAACATTACAATGTCTTCAACGCTTTCGCTCGTCACACCAAGGCCGTGTTAAGTTCTGAAGCAATGTCCTCATCACCTCATGAATAAAATGGTATTTATTGTACATCATTTCGAGGAAGTTGTGGGAAATAGGATTTCCTCTATAAAATGGTAAGAAATCATTGAAATAATTGAATCGTCTGCTTTCTAAAATATAAGATACATTTTAACCTCCCTCAACCTTTTTCATTTTGTGAGGAGACTCGCCTCCACCAGTGGAACGATGAAAGGGTATATGAATGAATGTGTGTGTATGAATTAATAATCATCAAGATTATTAATTTTAATGTTTTTTTACTATGCCTGTTAACGCCTCATTATACATATTATATTTTTTATAATGTTAATCAATTGATTTGTTTACATTTAACCAATCAATTGAATTACATAATTCTTTATTTCACATACACTTTGTAACACTGCCAACTTAACAACGTATAATTTAAAATTAAGTACATTATTAAAACCAACTATAGATTGTTCTCTTTAATTATCAATTAGAAACTGCGAATAATAATTATTTCTTGTTTATTTCATGTCAAAGTTAGTATTCACAAACGTTTTACTTATAAGATGGTAGAGATTCATTTATAGCGGATATGACGTAGGTATATTACGTCATATACACAGCATTATAGCAAACGTAAGAAAAATTGTTTGGGGGTAATTTAATTTACATTTTATGGGCTTCGAAAACTTCCACAAAATCGTCGGTAAACGATTATAACGCAGTTAATAAAATTATTTCGAAACAACGTACGATTTATTACTGTAACTCACAATATTGTTTGCCAATTTTCGGTCTCAATGCTTTCCAGAGAAAATTAAACTGTGCTTTGTTTGGTTGACCGTGCTTAAACGGTTTGAGGTTTGAAATTATTTCTGTGCCACGTCGCGTTATCAGTGTTTGAGGTTCGCGGTACGTTATTCTATTAATGATTTTTTTCATATAAAAGAGTGTCTTGCATGTGTATCATACATACATGTATCATCGTCAACTCTTCACCGCTCATCTCTTTGAATAGACAGTGTTTAGGCCATAGCCAGCTATGGTAGCTAAGTGCTGCTTGGCAGAAACACATTCTTGAGTTCGTTCTCTATTTTTATACGAGTATAATCATGCCAGGTCCCTTATGAAGTAGGTAGAGAGACCCAAATATCTCTATCTACGCAGTTCCGAAGTGCTCGTATTATAATTATTAATCTTCATATCGGTGAGCTAACTCCGAAGACGTCTTCCACAGCCAATATTATTTTATTCGTTATTTCCATATACATATAAACGATTTTTTCTCGTATACTGGAGATATGTGTAGCAAGTTAAAAGCATTGAAATAATTTCAATAGACAAAACGAAATGAGTTCGTTTCGTTCCTATTGTACAAACGATTTGAATCGAAATTCGATTCATAGATAGAAACATATGTAGGTACATATGTACATGGATGCTGACCCATACAATTTTTCCATATAGGCATTTGGCAATACTGGAACGAAATTAAAAGCGTAGTTCAGTTCAAATTTCCACTACAATTGTTAGTTTTCGCAGCAATTATCCGCGTAACAAAAACTATGCTAACGGTCGTTTAGGCCCCCGACGGGTGGGTGGAGGGTTAATCGCGCCATCGTCACTGATATAAACACGTTCGCAACGTTTCGCTGGGAATTTTAATCTGTGCATAGGTGTTAGGGTTATAAAATTTAAGTGAAATAGAGCAGATTAAGCTATCTCGAGTGAAAAGTTGTTCTGAATAAAACGCGCTAGGGAACGTCGGGCGAGGAGAAGTGTGGAGGGAAGGGTTAAATAATGCCATTATGGTGATTTTAATACTCGCACGGTTTATCCATTTGTTCAGTAGCCTTTTGTGTATAAGGCTTTTCACATTAACTTAATACTTAGAGATAGCTGATGATAATGTTTGTCTGTGGGTACCTGGCTCAATACGTTGAAGGGCTTAGGATAAGGTTGAAGGACTTACATTAATTAGAGAAGAAATATATATGCATTAGCAGAAGTAAGTATAATGTGCCCAGATATATCATAAAAAATCTATACAATATGTAATAATTTACATTTACGTTGTTTACCAATTGTTACGTTACCATAACACAGGTTTGACTACTTTGGAATCAAATGGCTTTGTGTAGAGACGTCCCAAGATATTTATTATTATTACCTCTTCCTGCACGGGTTTGTGCACGTGCATATTGTGCAGTGGTCTATAAGTAGGGTGGCATAATGCTTTCATTTACATAAAAAAGGAAGCCCAGGTGTTCGAATGGCATCCAACGCCAGCTTCCGAACCATAAACACGTTTATAGCTTGACAGTAAATTTTAATCTGCACGCAGGTATTAAGCTATTTTCCGTGTGAAAAGCTGTTTTAAATAGGAAGAACTGCGCCACGGGACGTTTAGGCCCGTAACAGGAGCGGGATATAGCGCTATTAGAAGCTGTTAACACTATGCAATTTTAACGATGAAAATTTTTATTCATGCGTGTAATTTAATTCAGTATCGCTATATATTTATAAACGGGACCATCGGGTTGAATGTTTTTTTTTAATTTATTTATGCCATTATTTTAAAATTTATTTATTTTATAATTTTTACATCGTCATGCCTCGTGCATTGCGGGGTAGCCTTAAAACTATTCTTCAATTAATTATTTTCAATTATCGCTTTGATTCAAAAGGTATAATATCGGTTATTTAAAATTATTGCATTGATCAAATTAATCCATTTTAGTAATTAAAAGGAAAGTAAGTCACCAAAACTTTAATACAAATATTCTTAAAAAAACTCAATGTAAATTTGTAATATACATACATCTCAACATCCATATTTGCTCTAGAAATGGGTACGCGTCATATGTAAGGATAGCAGCTACGTACATTTACTGTGCAATGTTTACACGCCATTTCTACATCTTTCATACATCTGTATACGTACGGATAGCAAAAAATACGCAGCATCAAAAAAACAAGTACTTGGTACGCGGCGTATCATTTTTTTCCTTTCTTTATAGCGATCCTGACGTCTTAACCCTCCGATGAAGGCGGCTCGTAATATTTTTATCGCGGCCCGAGCGTGCGGAAGAACCATAACAATAACCGCCCGTACCTACCTGTTCCAGTGATGTATGAACATATCGAGTTACGAATTTCTTGACGGAATACCGAAAAATGTTTGTTCTCATTGCTACTGATATTTAATTGTAATTTTTTTTTAATGTGTGCAGTGTTGATGAAATATTTGTACGGTAGATGCATTTAATTTAGCTCTTGTATTTCCTATATTTATACGTCTGCCTTTTTAAAAATAAAGTCTTAAAATTCGACGAATGAATTAATACATTAATATTGCCAAACAGAAACAAACTACTTGTACAAGAGCTTGCGTGTTAACAACAACAATAAACTGAAAGGAATTTTTGAAAAAATATTAAAAAAAACCACTACTTCTATAATTTTTAATTGACCGAACAAAAATGCACTGCAAAAACCTACGCGTGGGTATACGAACGACCGACCCACTTAAGGTGTGTAAAAGCACTAAAAGGGCTTAAAGACTGTCCGTGTACTAAGTACAGAATAAATAGATTAATATTCATGAAATGTTAAAAACTATTTTTATAGCACTTATGGTAAGACCGATGATTAGTGATTGTCGAAATAATACGGGTTTGAATGGTAACTATAACAATAAAATTCATTATTTCAGTGTACATGCGTAGTTAATAATGAATGAACGACATGAATTTGAACGAAACGAGCACAGACAGTCCTTTAGCTATTTAACACATAATTGTCTAGCGGTCGCCAATTATTCGCGAGTTATCGTCAAACCATTAGTGTTTCGATGTAATATGTGGGTCGCTAACATACGCCGATACTCACGCGTTGAGTTAATTCTGGATTGTTGTTTTTCTTTGATGTATTATGAATGTTACGCAATAGTAATACAAAAATAAGTGTAAGTATTTTTTAAGATGGTTAGGAAGGCAAACGAACTTAAGTACCTACAACGAAAACTTGGAAAAACTAGCAACAATTTTTCTCCACGTAAGGTACATTATCATCATCATCACGACAGCCTTTTCCGTTCCACTGCTGGATATTAGCCTTTCCCAAGGTGTGCCACAACGTTCGGTGCTTCGTACATAAGCTTAAAATAGACATGGAGACCTCACCTTGGCAAATGTAGCGTAGGACGTCCTCCAACTAGGAGGAGTGACTATCGGTCGGATATGAAGAGTGGCGTGATATTAGGCTGGCCTATGTCCAACAATGGATGGGAATAGGCTGATGATAATGATGGTGAAGATAAAAAAAATCTCGTATATTTACATCAGAGATAGTTAGCGAAAGGGTAACAAAGTTAGAATATAGTAGTGACTAGTATAGAGTAGTAATGGATAGCGAAGCCGGATAGTACGCACGCCCCTTAATGCATAGGTAATTTTCTAGAACAAACTAATAAGCCGCGAATGATCGTCAATCGATTCGCTTACCGATGTAGGTCGGCCACATTACCAACGAGTCACGCTCATACCAGTCGCCAATCGGTTTTAACGCATGTTTGTGCTGCATAAATACATGATAAAATGACAGATAATAAGGAAAGTGGAAGTTTAAAAAAATACGCTAACAGAAACCAATATTTATGCCGTAATAAGATTTTTTTGTTCTAATGTGGCCTGTAAGACTTACCCAACGAATGATCGTGGGATATGCAACATCTGTTAAAAACAGATATAGCTGTGCTACGACCACGACAACATTGGTGAGTGTTACGATGAGGAAAATTGATATACTATAAATATAATATTACAGATGTATTTGAAAAATTGTGCAAGTATTGTATTGACTGCGCTGAAACATAAACAAAAAAGAGCACATATGCATGCTTCCTAAGAAATTGTTTTAAGCTCTTGTTGTTAATTTGTTGTTTTTTTATATTATATGCATATAATAGGTATATAAATATATTACATACATTCATATATCACATACATCTTGTCGAAATGTCAGTCGTCAACCTTGCTTAAAGGCGTTTAATATCAATGATGTATGACAGCATGTTTGCCATAACCATCCCACATATAAAAAGGTCCTAATATATCCTGTAGGCATACGTTTACTATATCACCCACGAGCAATATTCCCAGGATATTAGCGGTACGTGCCTCCCCACCTACATCGATCAAACACAATGACTTCACGGCAAGGTTGTTTATTGTCGAGCAATTATGCAAATGTAGGAGAATCAATTTGTACATGCAAATTGGATATCAAGACATTAGGACGGAACGATTTAAATTTTCTCGGGTCGGAGATACCATTATGTAACTCGTATTACAGCTACCTGTTCCAAGCACAAACAAATGGAAATGGTATCAGTATTGCAAGGCGTGTCTGCCAACCCCCACTTGGCCAGCATAGCAGACTGTGGCCTTAACCCTCTCAATATGAGAGGAGATCCATATTCCAACAGTGGAGTGATAAATGGGTCGATTATTATTAAATGGCAAGGTTATATAGAACTTCACATATAAGGTTTAGTAATTTTATATCATCCTCATGGAAAGAGGTCCTTTTGTGTCGAAAACTCGAGTCGACAGACTATACTAAGAGAATTGTCAAATTATTCGATTCCTTATTCCATAGTCCAAAATATCGTGAACAAAAGTGGCCAAGAACGGACCATATGAGATTCGAAGAACAAGGGTCGCCACCCAGAGATAGCCATTCTGATGGTATACGGTCACCGTCAGGTATAGACACCATCAACATTAAAGGAGCATTTGCTTTAATCCTTAACTGCAGTTGTTTACGAGATGCAGGCCGTTGATGAAAACTAAAACTCATTTCATCTGATAACCGAATAAAGGTGTGGCCATCAGTCAGTTTCTCACAAAATTTAATTTTTATTCCAGTAACAGACGAAAAATCATGTTTTGATGAATGAACAGTTTGTGCATATACTGATAGCCGAAGCACGAACTTTATGTGAACCTGAGAATATTGTATTTGCATAAACAGTTACAAACTATTAAAAGAAATAATTTATTGCAACAATAATGGTTACATTCGGTGTTATCAGTAGGTAACTACTAACAATTATGCTTATTGAATTTTGTATTGTGATATGTTTCCAAAGTGAGCTTGGAGACGAGTACGCAAAAATACCGGAACGACGTAACTTTCCTACCTATTGTCGTCAACGTGGCGTGACGGTGACGAGACAGGCAGACAACACCGTAACGTGTCAAACCGGTTGGGGTTTAAAAGTGAAACTGTGTATACTGTTACACTCCTTGAGATATGGGATATTTAATAATGTATATCCATTGCTTTGTCCATATCATGGTGATGACTTTTCCTTTTGTACAATATGTTTATATGAATTGCTTAAAATTTTTACCTGGGATCAGCTGTGGTCTAGCATAGTTACTACCAGTGGACCCTTAAACGCTATTTTTCATGAGTATTTTCAAGATTCAAAAAGGCTATTTTGTTAATCTTCTGTCTATTTTAGAATCTATCGCCGCGGATTTTGGTATATATTGATGGAAACGTTTCAGTCTTTTCTTTCACTTAATGTGACATTTAAAAAGTGAAGCATAAAAATTGTCAGGAGCAACAATATACCTAATCTGCTACATGTTAATTCCAATCTAACGATAACTATTTCTAGATCATATCTAACAGTTGCATTATCTATTTTCGAAACTCATATTTTGCAAAATATCCCAAGAGATAATAATTACATTGCTAAACCTAAACAGAACAATTTTAATATAATTTGAACAAAAATCGCAATACTGTGCAATAACAACGAAACCATCTGCAAAAGAGTTTGGAAACATGTTATTTTATCCATAAATTCGATGCTTCTATGTATCAAACCACTGCTAGTTCTATTATATTTTGGATAATGAATAAAGTATTCTTTTTATTAAAACCTAAACTTGTTAAAAATTTTCTGTTACATTCTAACCTTTATGAATTTTTTACTAATTTCATTCCACGGCACCAAATATGCTCAACTAGTATTTTGGAAATTTTAAATCGCTACGGTAAAAGTTTACCATTAGCAATATTTGGCGTCCATCAGTCAGATATGATTACGGTCCTCAACCTGTTAAGGCTACGCTAAGCAAGGCAATCGCTGCTGCTTTACGGCAAAAAATATGCAGCAATAGTTCTCAAGGTGGAGATTATGAACGATACCATCTACCACCTTGAAAATTATGATTGAACAAACTTTGTCGGTCAAAATCACCAAGTTCGTGTAAGCACACATTGTAAGCTATGTCGAAAGGCTTCGTGTATGCGAAGTTAACATGCCTTAATTTATCTCCAGCGCTTAGTTAGTGTTCTGAATTTCAAATTGGAATACGAACCGTGTCAAACTAACTTGCGTGGAAAACGTCATTAATAATAATAATTGGTAATCAGTCACCACTATGTTTGTAACAAGCCGCAAGTTTGTATGACCACGTGATTTATGAATTTAACATCTACAGATAGAAGCACCATTTACTTGAAATAGAGAGTTGTCGGACATGATTTAATACATGTTAAAAAATAAAGGGAGAACTAGGAAATGAATTGATGATTTCTTAAATGACATCTAAGAAGGTACGGATGAAACCACTACTTCATATTAAGGATTAGTTGAAACTCAATTTCTTCTAGCATATATCACAAGTACAGTTAAAGAAACTGAATTGCAAATGGCGTACCATCTTACCACAGCGAATCCGAGTTACATCCGCATTAGATTAGCTAAATCTCAACTGAAAAGGCCAAACCGCAGAAGTTTTCACAGATACAACAAAACTAAACAAAACACCGCTATTGAATTTCAAATGATGCCGGTTCATGCAATATTAAAGCCTCGTTCAAAGAAACGCGGAACGGGCGAGGTGGGTAAGCGATATTGTATCCTGCCCTTGAAGACTTACCGTTGTATAAATTAAAAGTGTTTATTATAAATTATCAGATGGACTGCCGAAATGAGTCATATTTTTGTACTTTTTTGAAGTCCGTATTTTTTTAAATTACTTATATTAGACATGACTACTAAAGGTTTCTACATATGTACTATCTGGTGACTTATCCTTATTCAGTAAAAAGAAGTGTGTACGACAAAAGCAAAAAAGAATTGTAAAACAAATTAATACGTTCCGTTTCTTTTATATAGGTATAAGGATTTTTTTATTCTATACCGCTTGTAAAGTAAACATTACTGTTTTACGGTACAATAATGTGAGTACCGATTTATCGCTCTGCTTATACATAAACGAACCCTAATGTTGAGCAAAGCGAGGCTATGCACTGTCCGCTGTGTTCAAGCGGATTTCGTGGAGCTGAGAGCGAGGCGTGTGCACTCTGCAGTTGTGTTATGCTGAACGATGCTGCGGGGTGCATGATTTTTGCGCTGGTCCAAGTGATATGCTGTAACAGAGCGATATTCAGTGTGAAGGCGTCGAAGTCACTGTTGTATTCATGTACTGGAATCTTTAAGTCACGCTAAACGAGTGTGCTGTCGATTCTTAAATATGCGACGACTCCTAACGACCGTTACCAACCCTTTAAGCACATATTTTGGTTTGCGAACTTTAAATTTTAAATTAATTAAATTTAACAATCTACTCTTAAAATTACTTCGAGCGCGTATTGTCAGATGTTTAAAAATAAATCATTATTATTAAGTCACATAATATGTATATTTTTGGATGTTCCATATTTCTCTCCCCCCTTTAAAAAAAATATTTTATAAATATTAATAATAGCCGAAACATTTCTATTCCCATTACATACAATAAAATATATCTACAGATACTTCATTACTAAAACAGTTTTAAAATCATTATCTATGTATATATAAAACTATAACCCAATATCTACAAGATTAATGTGGAAATTATCACTTTAATAAATAAACTTTAAAAAAATAAAAATAATGGAAAAACAGCGGCCACTGGTCGCTTATGCCTTGCACGCAGTGCTTCGGACGTGTCGTGGCGCATACATAAACGTAATTTTATACGCAGGTGTATTGAAACCGGCAGTGCATTACGTATGTAAGCCCGCGGATTCCATTACAAGGCGTATATTTAAAAATAAGACGCTCTCACGATAAATAACTGTTCGAACATAGAGTCATTATTCTCAGTTTAGTAACTGCTCGCTGTGATATTTACAGCGGCGGAGCGTCGTTCGTTTTAAAGCTTATTTGTGTCAAATCTTTCTTTATAAGGCTTTTGATTCGTTAGTACAGATATGACGTAGCGCAGTATTTTATGTGCGTATGATTGTTGATAAAATAATAAATTAATGCTCGTAATTTTGTTGTAAGTTGACAACTAGATGTTATTGCAATTATCGTAACGTCACGCCTGGAATCCGCGATGGGGCAGGCAAAAGAGTGTAGTACACTCCCGCGTTTCACTAGTTCCGTTTATGTCACTCCATTGATTCGGTTCTGAGCATATTGCCTTAAACCCAGACATGGACGCACTGCTCAAAAAATCTAAGTTCAAAAGACCAATAGCTCCCGATGCGGCAATCAAACCCAGGACTTCTCGATCAGCAGTCGAGCTTGTGATCGGGATCCAATCAAAGAACGGGACAGTGCAATTTAATAAATAATAGTTTAAAAAAAACTAAAAAACACGCTTTTATTGCTAATCAAACTAAAAACTAGAAAATAATTTTAAAGACAAAATAAAATACAACGATAATCGATTCCCTTCTTAAAAATCCATATCGACATAAATAAAACAGCAAAACACGACACAAAAAGCTATTAATTCAATTCCTAACACAAATAAAAACTAATAAAACAGCAAAACACGACACAAAAAGCTATTAATTCAATTCCTAACATTCGATAAAAAATAAACAATCACACCACGTGGATAACGAAACAGGAGAATGCACTCGGCGTTGCGAATAAGACTCATTGGCTGCCATCTTTATTCCGCGCACGACGTGGCGCCGCGCCGCGCATACGTCGCGTGACTGGAGCGAATGCGCGCGCGCACCGTAGAGCACGTGCGGACGAAATATTTACCAATATAAAATACATGTTTTCTGTGTCATATCGCCCTCCGAACCATTAGACCGACGATCTCAAATAAGCAGGTGGTAGCGACTGGATGACATCTGCGGAGGATCGAGTGTTGTGGCATACCTTGGAAAGGCTTATGTCCATCAGTGGAACGGTAAAGGCTGATGGGATGATGAGGATGATGATCTTCGTTCCTGAAGGTCGTGTTTCTTAAAGGATATCGTAGGATAAAATATACAAATGTGTACAGGTATTTTTTACAGTGGGAGTTTATGAAGGACCTCGGTTAGGTACGAAAATAGTCAGATTGTTTATACCTACTCGCCATACTATCTACCCAGAATGTGGCCTATTAGTAAAGGATATAATTTTAATATAGAGTTTCTCAAATTGCGGTCTCCACGCTATGGCTTTGTCGTGTTTAATATATTTTTGCGCTCTCTATTAGACACTATTACGCAAATCT